>UELV01077173.1:364-19332 GCA_900490015.1 Megastigmus stigmatizans | reverse complement strand
GGCACCAGCAGCGGCAGCAGCAGCGCGCCAACAATTTTCTTTCGCTTATGAAATTTTCGACGTCATAATTTTCTGATTAAGAACGAAAATTGCGCGGTAATTGCCGCTTTAACTATGAAAACAAGTGCTCGGGCGGCTGCAGCCGGTGACAGCATTTTTAAGCGCCTCCTCCTTCGCTCCTACACACCCACACACATAGAGACACAGAGGCCAGCGAAACTGCACACATACGCATACATATTTACCGAGCGACTCTGTACGCGCGAACGAGCCTACATCAGCGGCGTTTCTGCGTAGCTCTCGAGTCTATTTCGGCGGCGGAAATTCCTTCTGTTATGGGTAAATAAATTGCGAGCGCAAGGAGCAAGAGAAAGAGAGAGAGAGAGAGAGAGAGAGAGAGAGAGAGAGCGAGTGGAAGGCACTTGACTCTAGTCTCTCTCAAGTGCAGCGCGGAGACAGAGGAAAAGAAAGAGGGAGAGCCAGAGAGCAGGTGGTTTTACAGCTTCGCATCAAAGTTCTACCCGCTGCGCTGAAAGAATTTTAATTAACTAATGAATATTTAAATTAAGTCAAAATAGAAGAAGCGGCCATGGGGCCGTCTATTCATCGCCAGCTACTATACACACGTGCGCGCAGACCGTCTAGCCTATATAGATGTATATATCGGCCACGTTTGTGTGCGCCTATATTATACGATATATATATATAGACGCGGTAAAAAGATTCTCATTGAAAATGTGCGCGTCCGCACCTACGCGCGCGTCTGTTTTTTGCATCTGCACATGGACAGCGCGCAAAAAATTCCGCCCTTTCGTCCCCTGCTCGCTAGAATATATATTTTCGTTACGCCGGTATACGTGAAGTGTGTGTGTGTGTGTGTGTGTGTGTGTGTGTGTGTGTGTGTGTGTGTGTGTATAAGAGAGCAGCCGGTGGCGGGTCAGAGAGGGAGAGTACGGCGAGCGACACCGGTCGGACACGGTGATTTTAACGAGGGAAAACTTTTATAATCTGAATTTCATAAATTCGTAATAGAGAAATAAGGGAGGATAGAGATAGAGAGAGATAGAGAGAGATAGAGAGAGAGAGAGAGAGAGAGGGAGAGAGAGAGAGAGAGAGACGAGTGGGATAAGCAATTCACGGTTGTCCCGCCCGTGTCGCGTTTCGTCCAAGATATTTGGGTCAAAAAACACGATAATTGCGAGGGAGGGAGAGAGAGGAAAAAAGGAGGAAGAATGTTAATTATGAAACAGTAGCATTCGGCGCAGGTAGAAGAGGAGCTGCCCTTTCGCGCTCCTAGCCGGAGGAGCGAGGGAGTTAAACTTTTAATAAACTTCGCGAGCGATGGAGCAGCGAGCAAAGAGAGAGAGAGAGAGAGAGAGTGGAAGAGAGAAAGAGTTAACGAATTTTTTTTTATACACGGAAAAACAGCTTTCGGTTCAATTAGTGGGACGTGGAAAGAAAAAACGGGGTGGGACGATTCCGCGTATATAGCCGAAAACGCGCCAAGGTGTAGAGAGTGAGAGCACAGCGAGAACTGCGAGAGATAGAGGGAGGAAAAAAGGAACGAGTTAAAGTGACCGCGGAAGTGGGTGAGCAAACAGAGAAATTTTGCGCCAAGTTTGTCGAGTACGGTCAGGGAAATCGGGATAACTTGACTTCTCTCTCACTCTCTCTTTCTCTCATACACACACTCACACACACTCCTGCGCACCTTGACACAACAACACGATTGAAAGAATATGCGCATCGCATTAGGCGATATTAAGTTACGGCGGGAGCAAGAGAGAGAGAGAGAGAGAGAGAGAAGTTGAGTTTAATTATATTTCACCGACGATAATATTGTCCGAGTTGTACTTTGGTGTGCGCCGACGACAATTCAAAATACACAGATATATACACATACGTGGTATATTTTGAGGTAGAGGAGAGTACATTAGCTTCGGGGCAGAAAGTTGCGCTCGAGTGCAGTGCAGGCGAGAGATAAAGAGGAAGAGAGCTAAGCTTTGAAGAGAGAGAGAGAGAGTCGAAAGTGCACAAGAGGAGAAATGGAAGCTGGATTTGTAGGTGGCAGAGAGGAAGAGAGAATCATTGGTGAGAAAGGAGGAGGTATCGGGAGGAAAACGGCACAAGAATCGTCGGCGAAGAAGATTAAGGGAATTAAAAGGGAATCGAGAGAGGGAGAGAGACAGCGCCTCTGTCTTATCAATTGGATTTTTCGGGGCGGATCTTCGGGAAAGTTTTTATTATTGGCCGGCGGTGATTTTCTCGAATTGGTTAGCTTTATCGATAATTAACAACTTGCAGCCGACGACCTATCAGCTATCACTGCAGTCCTTTTAAATCTCTGCGCACTGAGCTTTTACTTTTAGCTTTGTTTTTTAGGCGCCCTATAGTACGTGAGCGAATTATATACTATAGTATATTTTGATTTTAATCAAAACCTTGATTTTGATTACTGCTTAAAATGATAAGATACACATTTTAATTAATGTTGAATTTGTAACATCCTATGAAAACCATAGGATTTTATTTTTATTTTCTTTTATTCCTAAACTCGTATATTTCAAGTTTGCCACTATATCTTTACACATAGACCTAATATTACGTATAATTATCCTCGCGCTGAGAAAACCCAACAATTAGTCGCCCTATCCAATATACACATAAACCGAATATTACGTATAACCGAACTATCGAGATGCCAGTCACGCCATAAAAACCGAACGCCTGCCTCGCAATCACCAATGACATCCTCCTACCTTGACCTACATACGCCTACGGAAAATTAGGCGGGTCATTGCACCCGAGTGCCTATCTAAAAGTATAATAGTGAATAAGTGTAATAATAGTAAGAACAGTAATCTGCAAATAAAAAAGTGAGTCTGTATAATCATAAATTTCTATCTTCTCTCTTTTCTGCATAAACACACAGAACACTTAGTTTCCTTTCTGGAAAAACTGGGGCTTCTCATGCTAAAGCACCTGGAGCAGTTTTTCCAAACATCCTCCTAATCAATCCTTAAGGGCTACTTAGTGAGCTTTCTGGACGATTGCGGGAAACTTTTGAAATTACAAGGGTTTCTTACTATCTATAAGCCTAGGAAGACTTAGTAGCCTATCATACCATTCCGCTTCTCTCCCCTAGAGAGAAGACATGGTTTGCAGGGCCGTCCCGAGTTATTAGATTTTTGAATCTAGACTCAAAAGGGCCCAACAGTCGATTCAATTCGACAGGTCGATTCATTTCGACCCGTTGCGCAATAGCGCGACGTAACAAATTAATACACAAACGTATAAAAGTATCATCAAATAATAAGAGTTCACATATGTATATTGTATTAAACTACATTAAGATTATCTTTATAAAAATTAGAATCTGTAGAAGCAAAAGATTATCTCATTTTTGACTATCTGAATGATTAGGAACAATTACTAAGTTAATATACCATCTTAATTTCGGGTGTGCAGTGACGGCATGTACCCGCATAAAATCTGATACAGTAGAATAAGACAGGTATATCAAGACATCACCTGCTCGGAGTGACACGGGTACATCAGATAATTTATCAAATTAAATTCAGTTTCTTTAAATATACTTTTTTTAAATTTATGAGATCAACGTTTTTTCCCTAAATTAACAATGTTTCGCGTCCGATTCGATAATACGGATTTCGAGGATTTATCTTGCAGGGGAAAAAAATCTCATTTACATACCACGAACATCGTTCTTTTTAAAGGTGCCGCCCATTAAATGTTTAACCTCTTGCCGCATGAATTATCTTCCGGTGAAAAAATGTAAATTTTTATGTATAAATAAAATCACCATAAAGTGACAAATTTGGTGAAGTTAAATTAAAAGCTATTTTATGTTGTTTTACATGCAAATAATATTTGTTATTATGCACTATTTATGAAAATTTTTTAATATATATTTAATATTTCATGTAAAAGTTTTGCTTGAAGCTATTCCTTTTTATTTAGCTTCGGTTAATTAATTGTTACACAGAAAAATCTACATTTAAATGCTTTAAGAACCTTTATTTTTGCCAAAGCTTGAATATTCATTTATTTTTGTTAATTTATATTATTACACTATATGTATAAATGAATAAATGACAATAATTATCCAACTTTTAAAGATAACGAACATTTTACAAAGCAATCGAGTCAAAAATTTTTAAGTTTTTTAAATGAATTTTACCCTATCGCCTCGACATCGGCTGCTTTAAAAATTGCGTCCAGAAACCAGAATCGAAAAGGCCAGAATACGAAAGCAAGGGAAATAGCAGCAACAGCAGCGGCGGCGGCAGGCGTCAGGACTCAGGAGAAGAGAAAGAAGCCAGGGCGTGTGCGCGGAACGGCGGGCGGATGGGAAATAAGTCATAAGGAGAGATCGATAAAGAGCGAGATAGAGGGAAAAATCGTGACAGAGAACAGAGACGTTGGAGCGCGGCGAACTCGTGGCGGAAATAAGGAAATGAAAGCGCGCGCGAGAGAGAGAGCGAGAGTCAGACTTTGAGAGTGAGAAAAATAGATACAGACTACGGTGTAGGGAAGAATAAGAGTGTAGGAAAGACGGATTGTGAAAGAGAGAGAGAAAGGGGGGAGGGGGTGAAAGTCAGAGAGAAGTATAGAGTAGGGTGAGAGAGAGAGAGAGAGAGAGAGAGAGAGAGAGAGAGAGTGGGAGAGAGAAGGAGATCTGGTTCGTTAAAACTTTTAACTCATTCCCTTAGAAATTCATGGGCCCCCGGCTTATACCCCTGGCTACCGCCACTGGCTGGTGCAGCTCCGCCGCCGCCGCGGCAGCCCAAGAGCCGAGGAGTACAAATATTTAATCCCTCAGCAAGTGCGACGCTTAAGAAGTCCAAATTGCAGGAGAGAACGGAGAGAGAGAGAGAGAGAGAGAGAGAGAGAGAGAATCCCTCCTTCAGCTACACCCCCAAAAGAAAGAGACAGAGCTAGACACACACACACATATATATACATGTATGAGGGCGAAAGAGAGTTTACCTACAGTTTGTGCACACAGACACACACGTGTATAGAAGAGAGCGAATCTCGTTTATTGACGCGCGAACGTGCGATCGGACGCGGATCATATACACAGCAGCTCCGTGTCTGTATATAAGCTCCTCGTGTGCATCGAGCAGCTCGTGTATATATACACACACATACACACATATATATACACAAGTAATACACAGGATGCAAACTACTCGACTTTTTTAATCTCTCTCGACCTATCGAGCATTCATTTCCAGAGTTATAAGCACTGCTCTCTCCCTCTCTCTCTCTCTCTCTCTCTCTCTCTCTCTCTCTCTCTCTCGCATTCTTGAGTTTTCCTTTTACGTGCTTTTCTCCTTATTGGTCTTTGAAATTCGATACATGCCGCCGCTGCCACCGCCGCTACAGAGAATTCTCTCTCGTTCGCGCCCTTGGTTCGATGAAAAATAATATTTTCCCCGGAAATGGCTCGGCTCATTCTATTGATACAAGGCCTTAATATTCGAACGATTATTATATTTGCTTTTCCGCTCGCGGGTTTTTATGTAAGAAAAACAAAAGCCACGCAAGGGGAAGTTAGCACAGGTGGAACGGACTGTTACAGGACTGCAGAGCAGCAGCAGGAGAGCTGAGCATGCGGTGCGCCTTAAAGATTTTTCCCTCCCGCGTGTTAGTGTTTGCGGCGTGGTTGGTGCGGACGGGCGAGCGCGCGGGGTAAGTCGAGTGAGTTGCATGTTACGCGAACATAAATTTTACAACTCCGCATCATTGAATTCCGCGAAAGTAATAAATCAGGGCCGGTGGGGCCTCTTTCATTTTTTATTCTCTCTGTGCACCCCCAACCAACCCCCCCCCCCCTGGCGTAGGTGTTCAAAACATACGTAATAAATAACGATTTGAATGTAGGGGATGGAGAAATCATGTCGAGTTATTTAACATTTATTACTTGTTTACCGCAGGTCTCCCTTGTGTGTGTGTGTGTGTGTGCGCGCGTGCGTGCGATTTAGGTTTCCATTTAGAATAGCGGAATTAAAATTATTATTTCATCTTGCGAATTCTGCCAACGCGCTGTGTGTATGAGCATAGCGAGTAATCGATATAGCTTGTGTGTACGACGATATAGAGCTCCGTACACTGGCATATTGTATATATATGAGAGAGAAGGCACATTATGTCCCAGACGCTTTAAGTTCGAATTAAACGTTAAATATATGCGCAGCTGAGGCTCTTCGTGCTACTCCGCTGTTTTTTAGCGGAGAGAGGCTGACTTAAAAAATACACACACACACACACATATCCACCAGCGTATTTGTCCGACTCCTCTTTAACTTTTTTCTACTTAATGCCCGCTCGTTCGTGCACTGGCGCTGTATTATAATTCATGAATATTAACTGCATTTGTTTTAACTTGAACGCTAACCATGAGAAATTGGGTTTTTTCGAAATTCCTGCGGGTTCTGTTGCATTTTTTTAAGCCCCGCCGGAGCGAAGAGATACTAGAACACTGGAGCTTTAATCATTAAAATTATGAATTAGGTATTTTATTTTTTTTGGAAGATTTCGAGCTTCGAGCTATATGATTTTGTTTAAAAAAGAAAGAATCCACACTTAAATTCGGTATTTTGCAATATTTACAAGGTTTTCATGTATACATTTTATTATCATATTAAACGAGGAGCATCTTTTTCGAATAATACCAAAATTAAATCGAGGAACTTTATTTTCATGTTATACAATAAATGGCAAATGAAATCACAAAAAAAATAGGATGAATGAAAAGTTGGCTAATCAAATTTTTCTCAAAGCTGATTGCATGATTTCCGGGTTGAATTCCGTTCACGCGACAATCTTACATCAAGTACTTATACAGAGGCCAGTAATAGCTTCGTGCATTAAGGATACAGCATAACAACGAAAAAAGAAAGAAAAAAAAAAAAAAAAAAGAAACGGGGGGAGAATTCGCGTGTTTACCGAAAATAGTTCGTATTAATGGAGTCAGTCGTAATTGTAACCCAGCTAATTATTCGAACGTGTGATTCACGAGTCTCTCTCTCTCTCTCTCTCTCTCTCTCTCTCTCTCTCTCTCTCTGGCCGCGCATAGAAATAAAGTGAATACGATTATGACGTATTTAGTGTTTCTATTGTCTGAAATCATAACTCGTGTTTCCTGTGGCCCGTGCGCGCGCTCCAAATCGCTTTAAATTATTATTCGAGGAAAACGCAATTACGCCGAATATAGACGAACCTTTTGTACATAAAAATACCGTTACTACGCCGACTCTTTTTTTTTATATTTACGCTGAATTTTATAAATATAATATTATCTACGAAATGTGTATGTATATGCGCAAACAGGAAATTTCATCTACAATATTCCATGGAATTGTAGATTGGCTACGTGCAAGTAGCTAAAATATTTGATTCAACTTTTAGATATATAAAACTCGCATTCACTTTTATTCAAAAGTCATTCTCTCGTAATAACGCAAAATACTGCAAAGCGGAAAGGGGAAAAATTTTATTACGCGCGTCAAAAGAGAAAAGTAGATTTTTTTTTCTCACGCTCGCTCGCTTGCCGCGCTAGAATGGAAAAAAAACCACAGACTTATTAATGTGCATTTTATCCAGACCTGTCATCAAGAGTCGTTACAAAAATCTCTCGTGCTCTCTCGTTGGAATTCTGCAATTTTAAATTTAGAATCCACAGAAGTGTTTTTCGAAGCGGCGGGGCTTCGCTTCGTTCGTTCGTTCGTTCGGTCGTTGGCTCGTGGCTCGTGGCGCGCGCTCGCTCCCCGATTGTGATCGTAAAATATCGTGGCTATCCTTTGAATTACCTTCAACTGCAGCGAATAGCATTCCAATGTTCCCCACAAATCGGATCATTCACGGGTAAAACTGACTGCGCTTCTATCCGCTCATTGTTCGCGGCGATAATAATTTTCAGCCGCGTTTGCAGCCTTCATCACTGAAATGATAATATTCCCCCGCGATAATTTAATGTTTAGTTTATAACTTGCGCGCATATAAAATGTCATCAAATTTAACGCAATTTATGACGCTTATTTCTTTTATATCGCGCCGGTAAAATTGATATTCAAAATTACTATTGCTATGAATATTGATTGATTTAATTCAATTAAATATTCCTATATGGATTGATAATTGATGAATTGTGGACTATTAGATGTGTTCGACGTAATAATACTTTTCCAGGGATTATTTTAAAAAGAGCATAAAAGGTTGCAGAATTTATTTAACAATGGTTTATAAAATTTATAATATTTCCAGGAATATATGTGTACACTGAGAGAAGATCCGCGCTTTAGCCGTCCGGCGAGGGTAGGCAGCTATACGAAATACGTGTATAGTAGCTTTACGTCCGCATCGGGCTGCAGCATTCCGCCACCGGGCAGCAGCGCTCCGGCGATCGGAACGCTTAAGTCAGGTTGGGTATAACAGCTTGCCGGAGAGTGTAAAGACTCAGCGCCCCGTTTTCTTCGCACACGTGTTTGCCCGCCTTATTCCGCGTCCGGCGTGATATTTTTTAAGTATTATATACACATTGTGTATATATGTTTGATGATTATGTTTGGTGACTGCATTTTATTTTTCTTATACATAATTTCCAATACGTATATTATAATCCAAATAATAATAAATTTATGTAAATAACACACGCATAAGCTTATTTGTATACATCGTATATACTTTATTTCTTTTCTTACTTTGTTTACTATTCTATTTGCCTTGTTTTCTTAGCGAGTGATGTGACTGATGAAACATTTTTTGAACTATCAAATGATGAAATTCAAAATATTTTAAAAGACTATCCTGGTGAATCAGATTTTATTTTAAAATTAAATAATTACAAAACACTAATAAATAAAAATCAATCGTTGGACGAAGCAATGGTAATAGTAAATGAAACAGGCAGCACTATTGATATAAATTCTATAAGTATATTGTCTGATACTGCTAATTGTAGTACTGAGAATGAAAGGATGAATTGGGAACAGAATACTAATGCATAGTAATTTATATTTAAATTTATAGTCATTTTTTTTAACTTAACTATAATATATTAAATAATTTATTACATTGTGATTTTCTGTATCAGACCAATTTTAATTTAATTGACCTTCAAAACTTTCCTTAAAACCTTAACACATTTTTATAATCATATTAATTATAGCAGAAAAAGACATGAGTGTACATCTTCACATTGGCGTTTCAGCTGTCTCTCGTGCAAAGAGCGCAGCTCTCTGAATGTGCCGGACGGCAGAGCTCCGGCAAATGGTTTAGTATCAGTACGGTAGCCGCGGTAGCGCTACAGCGCTGTACCCCTGACGGCTACAGCGCGAATCTTCTCTCAGTGGGCAGATGAACATTTAATACTCGAATAAATTACGCGCGTTCTTTTAAAAATTATTATTTAAGCGGAATCTGGAGGTACCGCCAATTTTCTAAGTAAAACAATTGTTAAAATACTATAATATTATTATGTTTCTATAATACATAGTTTAAATTCATTTTGAAAATACAGAATTGCATAGTAAAGATAATTTTTGGAATATTATCGAAATTAATATTATCTACTTAACTCTTTGTAATAAAATATTTTATAATATATTAAACTTTATTAAAACAATATTAGGGTCGATTTATCGTCTTGATTAATTTATCAACAAGAATAAAAAGAAGCGTGCAGACTGTGACTAAACTTTAAAAAGATATACCCATAATTTGAATAAATTGACTATTCCGTGAGATAATGAATGGTATATACAGCAGTAGCCGCATTAGGGGAATAGTGCACCTGCAGTATATAATCAAGTCCTTTTGGGCAATATTAGGCATCCGATGACAGTGAAAATGAAAGCCCCATTAGTATATGAGGCACAGCTGTCATCAAGGTCCTTTGATTAATCAAAATATCGGGGCTCAATTAAATACTTGTCACTGTGGGCTAATAGCGTTCCGATATTTTCGTGCAGCTTCGGCCCAATCCTTCTGCCGCTGCTGCTGCTGCTTCCGCTGTACGACCGACCGGATTACTTTAATTCGTGAATTTCATTTCCAAGATACTATTCTGTCTCGACTAATTATACAGTCATATCTTTTATTTAAATCATCCTCAAAAATCGTCCGTCGTAAATACAATTAAGTATGAAACATTTATAAATCGAAAGGAAGAGGCGTTTCGGAAAATATTATTTTCGTATTTATCACGATAAATTGATCGCAAGAAATTCATTTCATTTTTATCAAATTCATTTATAAAATAATTGAACAAAGTCGGCTTAATCAACGCATTTAAATATTTATACCCATTCGTTGTACACGATGATGACTTTTGAATTTTTCATACGAAATCATTTTAATTTGTTGCGGCGGGGTAGTATATGTATTTGTTAAAGCTTTTGATTCGCGCGCATTTAAGTTATGCATGGAAGAAGTTTGCTGGAAACGAATCGAATGAAAGGAATGAGGAGGTAGAATCATAATTTGCATAAACTTTTTTATTTCATAAACGAGAGTTCGCCTCTATATTTTGTCGATGATGGATATCTTGGGGCTTTAAAAAACAGCTATCGAAAATTTCGTTATTCATTATATCGATATTCACTGCGTTAAAACTCGAAACATTCTGAAAATCAACTTTTGACTGAACTTCCTCGAAATGACATCACCTATATATATGCGAGAATGTTTCGTTATTTTGTATATAGCAACGTCGAAAAAGAAATTTCACAATGAAATAATTAATATGACGCCTTACGTGTGCGTTTTCATTCTCATGCATTGATGCATTTAATATAAAATGTTAAAACATTCAAATTAAATAATTTATATTCCACAGGCGCATCGTACGCGATCGATTTGCGATTGTAATTTTTGCAAATCGCCGCGTGCGCAATTTATCGGCGTTTCATTTTTCATGATTTATCGGTAATCATCAAATAAATTATTCGAATTATGAAAGGGCAAAAAATGTAATTAAAACCTACCCTGATAATAACGATGTCTCGATAAGAACAGCTGCTGCTCACCGCACTTAACTTTTAAACAAAAGAGCATTCAAAAGCACCGCTATAATGCATTCTTTATAATGTAGACTTGAAAAGCAGTGTCCGTGACGAAAGTATATCGCTTAAGCTTTCTTCAATAGTTCGGCTGAAGAGGAGATACATTATAATCAACCACTTGCGGAAAGTTCAGCATCCTAATACATTATTAGCTTTACATAACAGCCACTTGCATAATATTTGTAAGCCATTCATAATATCGCAACAATGGCTTTAAACAAGCACCATTACGTCAAGTTTCCGAGAAAGCTCTTTGCTGTAGTCCTCTCTCTCTCTCTCTCTCTCTCTCTCTCTCTCTCTCTCTCGCTCTCCCTGCGTCAATTACAATAATTTTTTGACGACAGGAGGATTATAGGAAAACTGGTCTTCCTTTCTCTTGGGCTTTGTTGCGCACACGCGCACACACACGCACACTAACAAAAGTGGGTACACAGACCTGCTGAGAGAATGACGCAAAGAGAAAGACCGAGAATGGAGAAGAAACGTAAATAGAAAGGTGCCCAGAGAGAGAAAGAGAAGGAGAGAGAAGGAGAGAGAGAGAGAGAGACAGAGAGAGAAGCCAGTACCGAGCTGGTGTTTAACAATGCCGAACGAGATCGGCTGAAAATACAAAAGCGTGCCCTTTAAACACAGCGCACCGAGCGCTGGCAACTCGCGTGTATATACATATATATATATATATAGGTACAGAGCAAGAGCAAGAGAGAGAGAGAGAGAGAGAGAGGGGGGGACATAGCCGCAAATCGAATTACCTCGGTCCGGTGTCTCGTCGGTTCATTGTTCGCCTAATAATAAAGCAATTTGACAATGGCATTTTGGACGCTGCTCTGCGTTTCAACGCACATAATGTGCGCAAAGAGAGGCTGCGCAGGTAGATTGATTAATTTTATTACAACGCTTTCTCCCTCTCTCCGTCTTTCTCGGTGTACCTAAGCAATGGAAATTTTTACTATTCTCTCGAAATAAACGCTATCGATTTTTCAGCCACTTTCAATTGGTTATACGAGTAGAATAGGATTTATTCGCATCGGCAATTAGTTTAATTTTCAAGTTTTATACGGATGATGTATTGTGGTTTAACGAGCCATTTACACTGATGTGACAGGGTAAAATTTATTTTTAAAAGCGCGCGCGAGACGCGATAATAGGATGAATCCGAAAATAGATTAAAACAATAACCCGGCGAATATTAAAGTCGAGAGAGCTGGGCTCTATTGATAGTACCCGATATTTTTACAGTATATGCAAATGAATGATAACTTAAAATAGAAATCCGCTATTCTAATGCTGTCGGAGATTTGATGCGGTTAAAATTCAGGAATAAGAAGTCTGTGAGACCAGTCGATTGCGATATTGTTGTACTTTAGTAATTAATTAACGAGATGTTCTGCATTTTCATTGATTTGTGATTGTAAAATTATATTTGGATTTGAAATAAATCGTGTTAGTATCGATGTGAAAGCTAATGTTATTTTCATTTTTTTAAAAAGTTAAATTTTATATTTATCTTCCATTAAAATTTATTTGTTAACAGTCAAGTGATGAATTAAAACGATTGATCATGTATATTCAAATAAATAGTAAAAAGCATTGGAAAAATTAACTCCTAAAACATAAAATTTGAGAAAAAATCTTAAAAGTGCGAGAAAAATTTTAAAAATTGTGGACAAAGTTCAAAATTCGCAAACTTTGACTGCTTTTTTTTTTAATATCCAACATTTTTGAAAGTCATGTTCTTTTTTAATTTATGTTTTTCAATGCTCTACATGAGTTCTAGAAAAGAAAAGTCACATGCGTAGATTAAATCTTCAAGGATTTTTTTTTTCATTACTCATGGACATTGTAAGCCTTTATTTCTTTTTCCTTGAGATAATTTTTTTTTTCATTCTCGACTAATCAAAAAGTAATAAACGTATCTCAACATCGGTGCAAGTTAATCAACAGATTAAAAAAAGCTTCAAGACTGTTTATATAAAAATCTTCAATGTTAGAGAATATTACGTTATGAAGCTGTTTAGTAAGAGCAAACTAGCTATAATTTTCGTGTGGATGTAATGTAGACGTTAAATTACTTAATAAGCTTTTTATTACTATTTTTTTAATAGCTTAGTATGACTGCTTGCGAAAGCCGTATCTTTTAATTTTAAATAATGTTAATAAACTTAAGTTATGAAGTTAGTTAAATGTAAGGTAATTCTAAAAAATATACGATGTAGCGAAATTTACCCCTTTTCATTAACCTACTTTTATCAGTGCAGTATCATGAACTAAAATTCGAAAACAAAATTTAATATGCATTATACTTTTTAAATTTGTTAATTATACGTAATGACTATAAAATCATATACCTTCAAATCTAATAACCAACCCTTTTTATCTTGTTAAATTAATACATTATTTCCAGTACATATAGCATTACAAAAATTAAAGCAATCTTAGTATAACGCAAAATATTCAATGTCTTAATTTTCGTTCTGATTTTTTTACATATATCACAATTCAACAATAAGAATGTTAAGAATTGATTTTTCATTCACAGACGTATGCCCAGACAGATAACAATAGTCATAGTAAAAATATAATGTTATAGAAAAACGTTGATATAAAATTCGATTGATCTAAAATTTGTGCTAGTAAAAACCATCATCAATCTTAATTTAAATCCACTATAAAAAGTAAATAGGTTTACTTTAATGCCAGGATGAAAAGCGCACTTCAAACAAATAAAAACGTACGATATATGAATGAACGAATAGATATGCGTGGAGATATTGTGTACTCTACTTTATTATAGGCGGAGGAAAGGGTTCATTGAAATCATAAAAAACTGCTAAGGGGCTACAGTTAGTGAGTGATTGGTTTTTGTTTTCAAGTACAAAGGCTTGATGCTTGTACAAAAATAAAATGTTAATTTCTATTTGTAAATGCATAAAATATTCAAGTTCTACTACAAGACCGTCTGCATTTAGAATAATAAATTATAAGTTTTTTTATGGTAATCGTTTGGTTTCTGTAATATATACATATATTCATTTATGCGTACATATAAAAACATTTAATTTATTATCTGTGCAACAATGTTTAATCTAATTCGACATGTATTCATACAATAATTACTGTTTAATAAAACGATAATTAAAGTGTACATAACTATTTTTCGTATAAAACATTGCTTCAGCAATAATCTGAGTAAGTACATGAATTTGTTTGCTTATTTGTAAACAGTAATTTTTTCATTGATAAATGAGGCATAACAACAGTTATAAATAAAATAAAAATACTCCGAAGTGTACATATCAGGAATTCTATTTAATGTGATTAATATTGGAACGATATCTTCCAGTTTAAATTATGCAATAAAAATATAACTCGATAAAGTTTACGCAACAAATAAAATCCACCCGATAAATGCGTGTTTAGATAAAAAAAAAACACTTCAACTGAGATTTAAGGCCTTGTCCACAGTTAAGTGAATATCAGTGTTTTAACTTTACGAGACTACAAAATACAGACTCTCTAAAAACCGCTGATCTCGGACTTTGGGTTTAAGAGAGTGAGAAGTCACTCTTTTCAAGTTAAGTTTCACTTTAGTTCACTTTAGAACCTTAACCGTACAATGCAAGCCGAGCAAAAAGTAGGCGCCGTGAAATTCTACAGAGATAATTATACTGAGAAAATGTAGCTATAGTAGATGAATTTTAATTGAAATATAAGTTAACATATTCCTGTGTAATACTGTTATTTTTAATCACAGGTACTTTGATCTTGTTAGATTTTATTTTTAATCTCAAGTTTGAAAGAGAAATTGTAGAGAAGATATAATTGGATAAAATTCAATATGGACATTGGTTTTTATAAATATGATTCTATAGCGGAGAGCGTCATTCAATTACTTTAGTATTTACAATATTTTAATTTTTAACTATATGTAAAAGTTAAATATAACTGTATTTATGTACTTACATTTATAATTCAAGCCAATATAATATATCCGTTTCGTATTTCTGAAGGTAAACTTGATTTTTAAATAATCTTATTATTAAATGAATGTTGACTTTTATTAAATTCCCATGAATCGTCCGAGTGTATGATTCATTTTCAAAGATTTCACTTTTCTAAGAAAAATAATTGACACTGAAAGATCGAGAAAAATTGATTCTCATTTTATTCAATCAATTATAGATTTGTTAACTATTAACAGATATATTTGATATAAAAAAATCCTTCTCGATCAGTGCACTTATTCGTTCAATTATCCACCACGAAACGTATCAGACACATTACTATAATAAGCAAAATACTTTTATTTCGTGCGTTTTTTTTTATAGAATTATCTTCGATACAAAGAACATAACGTTGTATCTTTTTATTTCTGCTCTATAAAGATACAGGGATATAAGGTATAAATGTAATATGTATAAAAGTACAGAAAGTTAAGGAAAAAAGTATTGTTTTTGTACAGGTTAGGCATTATCTCTTAAAAGGAATTTCAATTCTTCACTGCTTTTATGAATAGCACATACTCTTTTCGGAGTAATTAAATATAGATTACTTACTGCGAACAATAGTATTAATAGTATTAGTGCGAACGATAAATAATTTATTTTATCTTTTAACAGCAGATTTTTAAAATCTAAATTCAGAAAAATATCTTCTATACGAAACACGTATGAAACTTTTGCAGCGAAATCTTAAAAAAAATGTAAACAAAAAGAAACGGGAAAACATCGAAGATTGTAAAAAAAACAAACAGCTAACAAAACAACATTTTCCAATATATACCTCGCACACACAGGAGCCTCGCACTTTATTATCCAGGAAGAAACTTTTTAACGCGAAAAAGCAAACTCGCCGCCACGTACGTGAATCCATATCCTTAGCCCAGTAGAGCTCGGAATAAACGCGGTTCATTAACGATCTTATTAAGTTTTCGCCCGATCATCCTTAACAAAAACGATTACCACACTAGTACCTGCAGCGAGCACCACCTCCGTTCCCCGTATAATCCGCTGAATGATAATGCGCATTAAATTTTTACCCAGGTAGAAACTCTCTCCGCGCGCTAACGGGCTAAGAGAGAGAGAGAGAGCGAGAGTGGAAGTACTAAGGAGCTTTCATCAAATGCGAGAACATTGAACGCTAAAGACCGCCACGAAGTGAAATATGTGGAGCGCAATATTAGCGCGGGCAAGTGCACCATATAGGTGCGAGCGAGAGAGCGACTTCCCGCGCTAAAGAGGCAGAGAGCGAGAGAGAGAGAGAGAGAGAGACAGACAGATGAGAATGAAGGTAGAGGAGTTGCTACTATATAGCTTTAGCTACTGCTGCTAAGTCGGCGTTGGTGCAGCAGAGCTTCAGGCTTCGGAGAACGGGGGGAAGGAGTCGGGCTGCTGGTGCAAGTGCAGTGTGCAGGTATAATTGGCGAAGTTAATCGGGCTTTCAGCGGAGCGCGGATTCGTCGACGGATACTCGACATAGCCGCCGCCGCAGTGAACGCACGCCTCACTCTCTCTCTCTCTCTCTCTCTCTCTCTCTCTCTCTCTCTCTCCGCAGACATATAGCTACAAGCTGTAGTATAGCTGGAGGGAAGGAGAGAGAGGTAGTAGTGTGTAGGGGCGAGGGGGTGGAGAGGAAAGGTGCATGAAATTCATACGCGTTTCCAATCGATCATGCCATCGCGTGCAAGCGGCGGCAGCAGCGCCAGGCCAGGGGCAAACCATTGTTGCTACATGCGATCATCGTCGTCGTGCGTCCCGTTTGGCCTCGTGATCCTCGTCATCCACTAGTCCCCCTTCCACCGTCGCTCCCTCCCTCGATCCCCGATCCCCTGCAACCCAGCCAGCGTCCCGTGTATTATCCGCGCGATATCGCGCGACCGCGACGTTTAAACACCGAGGCGCTTATAGCGGCTCGTATAGCCTGATAGTATGGAGGCCAGAGAGACAGTCATTCACCTAAACCAACAGCGACGAGGGTTTTCGTCCTTCTCCCACTCTCTCTCTCTCTCTCTCTCTCTCTCTCTCTCTCTCTCTCTCTCTCCCTCTTCTCTCTCTATCTCTATGTATATATGCTTCGTTATGCGTGTGTATGGTTATGTGTCTAAGTTTGTATGCGCGCCATGTATCTTTAAAGGTTGGGTTTAGTTATTATATCCGGGGGCTGCGAGAGTAAAGCAGAATTTTGAGCGTTTTACGGACGAGTAATTGTTTCGGGTTGTATCCGAAGGATGTGGTTTATTTTGCGTTGGCTTAGCGCTTGTGTGCGAGGTTGCGAGGTGTAGACGTGTATGCGTGTATGTGTGTGTGTGTAACGGGAGAGAGAATTAGATTATTGTACGGGGTTGTAAAAATTTGTTTTTTTTTTGGAGGGTGAATGTTATTTTGCCATATTTTGGCAAGAGTGAACAGTTTAATGGAAGTAAATTATTGGTATAAATTGTTGGAGCATTTTGAGTGTATGGAGTTTCAAAGTTTTCTGAACAGTGATTTTATTGAATAATACTGCCAGTTTTATGGGGTTTAGTTTTCAAACAAATAAATTGAGTTATCGATTTGAGATAATGGAAACTGGGGAGAAACGGAATATTTGATTATTTAATCATTTATATATGGATTTGCTAATTAAAATGTATTGATAAATGAGTTCATTAAAAAAATTTTTTGAATTCTTTTATGGAAAAGTAATAGTCGATTATCAAAGTTTATGAGTTAGTTAAATAAATTAAAATATAAATCAATATTAACTGTAAGTATATCAATGTTGCCAATTAAGTTAAAAGTCGATATTAATAAAATAATGAAATAAAATGTGGAACGTTTACTTACAATAAGTTTTATTCATATTTTAATAAGAAAAATAATATAATATGCTTAATAAATTATTTTTTATTTCGCTCCAAGTGAAATATGTATAATTCATAAACTATAGTAAAAATTTCATAAAAGTTTAAACATTTTGTCTCTCTTCAACACAACCACGTAAAAATTAATTAAAGAATTTTTCATGTAAATCAAAGAGTCTTTCATATTTGCTAAATTGACGATAGCTTACAGTATGGATACAATTAATAGAACAACTCAAATAATACATTCACATACTACCATTGTATTCATTTAACTTTGAATGATAATATCAAGATCAACGAGCCGTGCATTAAATGCTAAAACGCCCAAACATAAAATTACACCTGCATCCCATTAATGTAAATTGCTGACTAATGCAGAGACCGGCAATGCACTTATGTCTAATCGACTAAGAACACAACTGCCACTACCTAAACATTAAAACTAATCATATTAAACCCACACAGAACGAAAGCCATTTTTCATCCGGGAATTAAGATATCGGAGGTATAAATCTTCATCGCCAATCGATATCCAGCTATACATATAAGTACTTGGTAATTCACTCCGCGTCGCTATGCACCGCAAACGTTTCCCTCCTTTTTTTTTATATATACCTTCCAATTTCTGACTGGAAACTATACGTTAACAATGCACCAGAAGAATGCCTCCTTCGCGCTGTACACATACACACGCACATATGCGTAGGCGTGCTCGATTCGGACATTATATACGTGGTCGCATTCCTTGAATAAACTGCATTCGTATTCGTGTGCGTGTGTGCCTGGAACAATGAGAAAGAGCGAAAGATAGGACGAAAGAGACAGAGAGAGGAGGGAGGAAGAAAGACAGAGAGAGAGAGAGAGAGAGAGAGAGAGAGGGAACGTTAGTCGGCTCGCTTTCAATTAACGGCGATTAAAGCGGCGAGTAAACGAGCAGCCGGCACGCGTGCCTCCAGCCTATACCAAGCCGCTTGTAAGAGAGAAGGCCAGAACCTCCCTAACACACATACACATACAAGACTCTCTCTCTCTCT
>UELV01077151.1:43889-67451 GCA_900490015.1 Megastigmus stigmatizans | reverse complement strand
AAACCATGCACCGTCCACCACAGAATGTCTTAGTATTTGACCTTGAAACAACCTTCTAAGGGTCATAACAAAATTA
Source organism: Megastigmus stigmatizans (assembly GCA_900490015.1). Classification (NCBI taxonomy): domain Eukaryota; kingdom Metazoa; phylum Arthropoda; class Insecta; order Hymenoptera; family Megastigmidae; genus Megastigmus; species Megastigmus stigmatizans. Next base: position 67,375 of record UELV01077151.1, on the reverse strand, counting down.
TGAAATATCACTTTGGACGTCAAATTTCCCGCTCTTTCCGAATCCGGTGTCAAAAAAAGGTGTTCCCTTTTAAAAAAAACACTTTGACCTTCAAATGACCTTGAAAGTGAAGTTCAAGGTCAAAACTAATTGGACCAAAAGATGTCCCCCTTTGTCCTGAACATCTTTTGTATGAACAATTTTTTTGTATTATGCCTATGAATGTCATAAAATTGGATCCATAGATTAAAATGGGACACCGTGTATATAGGGTTATATATAGGGTTATATATGATTATATAATATAAATCATTTTTACACGGGGTGGGCGACGATTTATTAACTATACATTACTCATCTTGATGGTTGAGAGAAAAAAAAATTCTTCAATGATTGTACCTTTGCTTCTATAGTTTATTTATATAAAATTAAATGTTTTATTTCTTTTATATTTTTACTTAAAAAACTGACAGAAAAATAGAAATGATAAATCTAGCCGGGGATTCCAACGGAGACAGCATTGAACCAAAAAGTAATCGGCTCACGCTTCACTATCAGTATAATATTAATATATTTGTAAATATACATACTTGGAGGGCTTTTCACAAGTAACAAGCATAAGTAGTGTAAGAAAAAACAATTCGTGGTAGAAAAAATGAAAAAATGAAAAAATCTGCAGTAGATTATAGACGAATTTAAATTAGTAAATTATATTACTCGTAACTTGTAATTTCCATCTGGTGTTCCTGATTCAGATATTTCATAATAAATTTTCGTATCTGATTAAACCTAGATACATCATATACGATTTTATTATTTATTTTATATGTTTTAGCTAGAAATAAAGAATAAAAATCATGCGGGAGCGAGCTGTGAGCTCTATATACAACAGAATGTTCATGTTCTAAGCATCTACAAAGGAAATCTCATTTCCACCAGTCGGCAAGGTAACCTGCAATTTTTTTCCGGGTTCTTACAATTTACAGATAGCAAATCCAACGGTGCACAGGCACCAGGAGTACTTCAGCCAGGCTGGTGTTGTAAATTTTAAGTTATAGAAAAGAAGCAAACAAGACAGCGACATTCAAGACTCGACACTCATGAATACGTGACGAAAATAATACACTTGCGGTGCTTGCATATTTTCAATACGCGCTCTTCCTCATTTCCCTGTGCCTTGATGTCCGCGCATAAGTTTTGATCCAGGTGTTTTCCAGTTCTACTCACAGCCTTACGTTATCGGGAAAATGCGCTCATCGGCGATGAGCCGTCGTGATTGAATACGAATTTCGCCTCTATAAGTACCTACTTATAGAATAACTACATATTTGTCTCATATTTTCCGTTTAGCTCGTGTGTGCGCGCGTCGGCACCCACTGGGTACACACCTAACCTTCAAAACTTTTTCTTGTAAGCGCAAACCGATCGTCGTCATTATATTTTGGGAAAAGCTGGCGGTAAGCGCCAATCAGCGATATACAGTTTGATTAATTAATCAACTTTGTATAGATAGTATAGCCGAGTTTTCGAATTTCCAGATCCGTGCGGATAACCGTCGCACTCATAGCTGAGAACTTCTAGCAAGGCGAATCAAAGGAGACTGCTACGTCGCAAAAATGCTTGAACTAACAGTCAAGACCTTGGATTCACAGAATCACTCCTTTACATGCGAGGACGATGTAAGTTATACGATATTTCATCAGTTTTTGTAATATTTCCAAAAATTTCTTGGCTCTGACTTTGTATTGGGTGCTTATTAATTTCCTGTTTTATTTTGATGAAGTTTTCCTTATTTAGCTTTAACAATGCTATGATATCATTCTGTGTCTTATAGATTACTGTGCGGGGCTTTAAAGAACACATTGCGGATCGTGTTTCTGTATCTGCAGAATCGCAAAGGCTTATTTACTGTGGCAGAGTTCTGCAAGACGATAAGAAACTCAACGATTATGGTAGTATGTTTCAAATTTCATCAGTATGTAATTCACTTTGTTCTGCTTATTATATTTATAGCATATAATCTATAACACTGCTTCACTATATATTGATTTCATAAAGACCTTATTCATGTTTATTACAAGTGTAAATATTATTAAAAGCCCATAACATTTAATTTTTAATTTAATTTATAATATCTACTAAGAAATTTTATTATTTATAACAATTTTATAAAATCATTTATTTCATAGAATAGTTTGAAGGTTAGAATTTCAATTACATACAGTTTAACAATGTTTTGAGTAAATTGCACAATAATATATTATCTTATATATAAATACACTTTTTATTTAAAATATTTTTTATATATTTAAATGAGTATTTTAAATTCTTTTGATACTATTTCAATGAATAGGCTGAGTTATTTTGCAATAAGTATATATTAATTGCATTAATTTATCTTTATGTATATAATAATCACCAATATAAGTTTGTTTTATTTACTGTTGTAGATAGTGTTTTACTTTTCTTTGTTATTTTATTAATTTTCTACTTGTTTAGTTTTTTAAAATTAATCATCAATATTTTATATAAATTATGACAATTAAGTTAATCGATGTTCTATATAATTAATTTAATTCTTTTCACAGTCTGTCATTTTTTCATAATATTTGATATGAGTAAATAAATTAATTCAAGATTCTTATATTATAGTTTATTATTAAATTAATCTACACCAACTTCTAATTTTTACTACTTATTTCTATCTTTAATTTATTCACATTAATTTGTTGAATCATTATCTAGATGTCAATGGGAAAGTTATACACTTGGTGCAACGTGCTCCGCCCCAACCTGAATCTCGAAGCAGCACTGGTGATACTCCAAGACAAAATAATAATCAAGGCTGGCCTCATGCACGGGTTCAATTTCGAGGACAGCTCCATAGAAATGCCATGTACTTGGGTGCAATGTCACTCCCTCCAGAGTACATTGAAGATACCCTAGGTAAATCAATTATGTTTTTATGATTTTTATATTACCTTTTATTTTTATTTTTTTTTCATATTCATGTACCTGAGATAACTAATGACTGTCATAGTCATTATCATATTTATAATTTAATTCTACATTAATAAAACTAATACTGTATCTTTTGAATTCATAATTTTGGATAAGTTTTTTTTACATTGATATTCCTAACTTTATTTTATACATAAAATTAAACATATAGTTTAATTATTATTCAATTCCTGATGATGCTTGAATTAAATATTTTGTTACATACAATAAACAATTCCATTTTTAAAGTCCAAATGTACAAGTAATTAAAAAAAAAAAAACTAAAAAATGGTAGGAAGATTGTTTTTCAAAGTTCTACTTTTAATACTCAATATAATTTCTTAAATGATTAACAGGACCAGTAGTTGCACTAAGTAATACATTGTCCCAAACTCGGTTGGCAATTGCAAGACGTATGCTAGACAAAGTTAAACAGTTGATGGATCGCTTAGATGATCCTTCAGTGCCTCTTCATCCTAGTCCAACAGAAAATAATGCTTCAGAACCACCACCCCAAGCTTCAGCACCAGAAGAAACAGACCAGGCTAGGTAAAATAATTAAAAAATAGTCAATTTTATACTTAGATTGGATTAAAGATTAGATTAATATTTAATACCTAATACAATACAAGTTGCTTAATAATGGTGCATTTGGACCAAAATTGGCTTTTTTTCTTGATACTTCTTTTTTCTTATATGATTTTAAAAAATTATATTTTCAGTAATGTAAATAGTAATATAAACAATGTCAGAAACGGAACAGTACCAGGGGCTTCTGAAATAGATACTGCATTTTCTGCAGCAGCATTCATCAATATTAGATTAGATCGAGGTATTCATGAGAAGTTTTATCATTTTTTCAAAATTTATAATATTAATTAAAAAATGTAAAGAAATGACACGTACAAGTAGTGCATTTCTTTTAAAAAATAAATAATCTAAATTTATTGAATATCTATATAAAATTATGAGAAATAAAAAATGAATTTTGAAATTTTGATATCAATGTTAATGTAACGCACATAACTTATTATTAAAATCAATAACCATAGGAGAAGCTGAAGATGGAGAAAACATAAGGGGTTTAATTAACTTACAAGCTCAGGCACCAGAAACAGAAACATCGTCTCAACGAAGATCAGACTCCGTAAGTGCAGAACCATCACATCCAGATATATTAAGTCCAGAAGCAGGATCAGAAAGAGTGGAACCAGAGAGACCAGAACCAGAAAGACCTGATGCTTCCACAAGTAGTAACACTGAAAACTCAAATCGACGTTTATTTACCACACTGTGCGTTACAAAAGTATTTGATATAGGTATTTTACTTTTATTAACAACTTATAGAAATATATTTAAAATGTTTTTATAGAGTTCCTCGACCACCACAAATGGCTGAACTATTAGAAAGATTAGTTAATTCTCAAGATCGACTTAGACCGTACATTGAGCGTTACCGTGTTTTGATGCTAGCAGATCCATCACTTAATCCAGGTGTAAGTGGAACAATAAGAGATAAAAGCTTTGACGAAAAATATTCAATAATTGGACATCTCGTTAAAATTAACATATCCTTTTTTTATTTTCTAGAGTGGACCTGAAAGTGTTACAGAGAATCAAAGAATAATAGATGGTGTCAGTGAGAGTTTACATTTTTTATCGCACGCTTGTCACGCATTAAGTGACATAATTGTAGATATGGAACAACAACCTCCACGAAACTTACGTTGCCGACCAATTATAGTACAACATTCGGCTATACTACAAGCTGGTATACCTGTTCAAGTTGAGGTAATTTTTTTTTAATATACTGTAATAATACATGAAAGGCTCACCAATAATCTAATTTTTCATCATTTATTTATCAATTGTATATTTAATTAATTACATTTACCTAAGTTAATTACTATATTAATTGCATATTTTTATATAAGTTAAAAATTTTTAATGTTCCTATATTTAATTTGTAATAGCTACCTATTTATGAAGTTTCCTTAAAAAGGAAAAAAATACTGTAATACTTAAGAAAAATTATCATTGTGATGAATATATATTCTTAAATCATTATTTAATTAAATATAATTTAGAAAACTTTTCTTTAAACATTTTAGTCTCAAATGAATGTCTCTGACCGAAATCCAGCTAATAATAATAATTCAACGGATGAAGGAAATGAAGCTACACGGCCATCATCACCTACTTCAGGTACTTCTGATCAAACCCCTAGATCTATTAATATACAGAGTGTATTAAGATCGGCTGCTCAAAATACGAATGGGCAACTAAATCCAGCAAATATATTCGGTATTTATGTGTTATATACGAATTATAATGGGAAACAGACAATTTCAAAGTAGCATTTAATTTTTTTTTTCTGAATATATTAAATGTATATATCGTTAAAAGTAGTCTTACATTTTGACAATGAAAAGATTACTTTAGTTTATGAATAATGTGTATACTTTGAGAAAAGACGTCAGTATTCTATTGTAAGTTTTTTTATCCGTTTTTACAAACATAAAGATCATTTAATAATAATTAATTTTGAAACTAAGGTACTCTTCTAAGCATGCCCAGCAATGTAGAGTTGTCTATGGATCTAAGTCCTCAAAGTGCAATGGACTTGAGCTCTCCTAGTGCAGTGGATGGTTCGGAAAATGAACAGGGTCAAAGTAATAATAATAATAATGGCAATGGTACATTCTAATTACCATTCAAGTAGTGGTAGTCTTTTTAAGTAATGCATTTATATGAACAGCAATATCTGTTTCTATTTGCAGGTGGAGATGCTGGTCAAATGTATTCAATGACTCCACCATTTGCTTTGATTCGGGACGCGCTGCAAAGTGTTTTAAGCGAGAGGCACAATTTAATGGAAACTTCTAGTGGGACGGCTACAAACACACCGACTAATGCACCTTTTGTTGTCACAATTGGAGGTCAACAAATGGATATTGGCACACCGAATTCAGGACAAAGCACTCAGGCTAGGTATATTTTCTCCTATTATATAGAATACACTCTTATAAATTTATTTTTGACTGCTTATTAAATTGATTAATTCATAATCACTGTATTATTGCAGAAGCAATATTGGCACGCATCCAACAACGTCAACCCAAACACGCAGCACGGCTCGACCACACGTGCTACACCCGCACAATCCACAGATTCATGTTGGACTGGGTATTGGACGAAACATGGAATTCGATCCCTTTTTACCGTGCAATTCGCACCACGTGCGCAGGGAAGCTCCACGGGTAGTCGATTTCTCATCTACCTCCCAGTCCACTCAACCCAATCAGAATCAGTCAGCGACTTCAACGACTTCGGAAAGTCATAGCCGAACTCAGTCTGGTAATTTCAGCGCTTTTTTAGAAACACAGAAACCAGTACTTGAAAGTTAAAGGCACTAGACTTATAATACAAATTTGTAGCTTCACATTCATCGACTACATCAAATGCCACCATGCCAAGTACGACAGTCTATGCAGGACCAATGATGGACAACCCATTTCATTCTGAAATTCTCGAAATAGCACGTTTGTCTCGTGCGCGGCCTACTGAGTTTTTAGTAATTAATGGAAATAAGTAAGCCCGCAATTAAAATTCAAGAGCATGATCTAATATTTCAATGCTTTCATTTATTTTCAAAATTATAACTTCACGGGAAGATAGTTCACTATCAATAGATAAAATATTTTTAATATTAAACTATTTATCTACATTTTAAAATTATGTATTATTCAATCATCAATTAAATTACAGTGCAAACTCAACTGACAGACCTGCAGACACTTATCTAAACTTTTTGAGATCCAGTGATTCACAGGCGGCTTCAAATGGCGATGTAAGTTTGGCAGATTTTTTAAGAACATTGAATGTTCGTGTCGAAGAATTCAGTGGACGAAATCTCCTAATTGATCTTTGGGTGCATTTGGTAAGAATAACAAATCATTTTAGTAAAAATAAGGTAAATTAAGCAACATTAATATAAAATTTATCGTATTCTCATAAATCTTATAGCTCAGAATCATAACGTTTGGAGACTTAATGCAGCTAAGCTTAGGTCAGCATACCCCATTGGCAAGACTTCGACGAAGTCTTCGTGGATATCTCGAACATTTCTTCCCCGATGCAACGCAATCTGCTTCCCAAGAGCGAGCTGCTGAGCAAATTGTGTCTTATCATCGGCCGTATCTGCAAGCCTTACATGTACCTGAAGATGAGACAGCCAGTAGACGAGTAGACGTACCAGCAACTATTGAAGCCTTACTACGCAAATTTTATTTAGAATTTTTGAAACTTCTTTGTAACAATGGTAAATTTCATTAGCTTGAACGTGATTTTTTGAATCATTTTATACTAATGCAATACATTTTCGCAGACCTGGACGACGCTACTTTCGCACAGGAAGCAGTTACATTAGCTAAAAGATTTGAAGATCAGTCTAGTGTGGCTCTGCAGTACATAGTTGAAGGTGGACCAGCTTCTCTCGAACTAGTCTTATCACGCTTTGTAGTACGTACCTGAATTATAATTGTTTATCTGTACAATATTTCAAATAAACTTAATTTAAATACAATACGAATTAGACAAACTAATTAAATTTTAATAGACAAACAAATTAAATTGTATTCTTTATTGTAGACTCAACTAACAGAAGGCTCAATTCCTGAATTTTTCCAACAAACATTACTCAGCCTGTTGAGCACGCGAATTCGTGACTATGCGACGAGAACGACCGAGATGTCTCGGGATGAGATAGCAAATCTGTTGGTATACAAAGATGAGCCATCCGCGCCTCGCGATGAAGCTGCATCTGTGCCGGTGAGAGAGCCGCTGATTAAACAGAAATCTCAAAAGCAAAAGGAAGCAGCACAAGCTCAAGCACTTCCACCAAAAAAGCAGAAACCGACGCAACAACAGCCACAACAACAATCGTCACCGTTAAAGAAGGAAGCAAACGAGGAGGCAAAAACTGCTAAGCCAGAGGTGAGATTTAAAAGATAAAATATCGACAAAATAGTGTCGATAAAATTAATTGAATTGGTGATTATAAACAAGGGCAATCTGATTGCCCATTAATATTGATTAGACTGTAAGACCGATAGAAAAATCTTTGGCAGTTTATAATTGAATTGCCATTTAAATAAATGAAGTAAAGTCGATAGTGCACCGAATAATATAAAACTATCTAGAAGATCTTTTTACTTGCTCACTTAATAATGTTTAGGAGTTTTTTTTACTTCCCAAACAGCCAATGGATACTGAATTACTAGAAGACAAAGTAGTAGACGATCCTATGGACCTGGCGAATGGTGAAGAGATACCCGAAACATTTCCGGGAGCAGAGAATTTACCTGCTGTAAGTAAGGAATCAATTGTTTGTACAGAAGTATGTGCAAGGTATATTTGTTACTGAAATCAAAGTATGTAAATATTTACAAGTTTATTTAAGTTTTTATTAGCCAACTAAATTTAAAAATAATTCTCATAGCTATTCAATTTAAGCATTGGCTTTTAAGAAGTTAAATTATTTATTTGTCTATAATAATGTATGGACCAAGTTCCTTTTATGTAGATTTGCAAATTAAATTTGTGAGATGGTACAAACGCAGAGACAATATCCGAGGTTGGTTTAAAATATTTCAGTCAGAACATCCACTAGTTCATCACGATGCTTTTTTTTAGTAAATATTAGTAACAAATAAAAAATATTAATTTCATTTAGCTCATTATTAGCATGTGGAAAAACTGGCTAATGTAGTATATTAACTGTAGTTATGGTGCCTATAGCGGTAACAAATGAACTTGCATTTCTTTAATTGCGTAATTAATAAGAGCGATTAACAAATTTTATAAAAAAATATCCTAGAAATTAGCTAATTCAATAGTTGTTAAGAAAATCTTAGACAGAAACATGTTATGCTTAAAGAGATTTAAAAAAATTTTACTTTGTATATATTTTGAATACATAGAACACCTATAGACGTCATTATAAATTATTAGAGTCGATTAAAAAATAACTTAATTTTATTTTATTTGAGAAACAATTATTACTATTTAGTATTAATACTATTATTTTTATACACGTATCACTATTAATTTTTATATAATAGCTTTTCCATACTTCATTTCTGAGCAGTAAGCTATTTTCACTTTAAACGCACAGCATGCGTAAATTTTAATCCAACTTGACTTTAGAAATTAGTCAATGTTATTTTACGAATTAATATTTTATTAATAATAAAACGCAAAATACAATTTAATGAATTAAAGAGCGATACCAAGCCTTTAAAAAGTGTAATATTCACTACATTTTCAGCAGTGAATAATAGTTTTGTTGGTAGCGTCAAATAATCAGACTGAGATACAAAAACATGTTATTTCACGTCATTCTTTCAAATAGACAAATAAAACTTTCTACTGCCTTTTCAAATCAAAACTAACGGAGCACCAATTCCACTTGATCAAAATGAATTCTTCTAAGACGAGCTTCTTTTTGTTTCCCTAGGACTGGGTGCCGATTATCGCTCGGGACGCAGTGCGTCAGCGTCGTCAAGTTCAGGTGCAGGCTCTCCAAGGTGGCCCGATCCCCTTCAGCGATGCCTACCTAACTGGGATGCCATCGAAGCGGCGCAAACTCATCGAGCAGCAAAAGCCTCAACTCCTCGTCAACCCAACGCGCAGCAATACCGTGATCGCAGCCTCCGTCGAACGTCTAGTGCGCGAGGGGATCTCCCACTCGCACCTCCAAGAGGCCGAAGGAGCAGCCAGTGCCGTAGCGACGGCGCCAGGAGTTAGGAATGCCTTCGGCCAAGCGATCAAGGAGTGCCTACATCCCAGCAGGCTAAAGACGCCCGATTTTCCAAACTCCCGCAGATTTCCGAACGCGAGCAAGTACTTTGCCGACGACGACGAGGACAAGAAGGAGGACTCGACTCCAGCTTCGACGACGAAAACGAATAAGTAGGATTTAAGGAGGAGTCGAGGTGGGACATTGATTAGAACACAGGGAAGGGCTGTAGTCGCTGCCGTTTGTTTTTGCTTTTTCATCCTGATCGTTAGTTTTCTGGATATTCTGTGAGGGCGAGCGCACACCCGTGTATCCGGCTGATTTTCGCAGTGATCGATTTGAGACGATGTAGGGGAGAGCTGTAATAGACGTAATGCTTGCGGCTGGCTGTTAAATAGCTTTTTTCCTTATGTTATCGAGATCGATATTTTTCTTTCTCCATTCACATGGTATATCGATACTTGTTGCGTGGAGATGGGAATGCGAGGTAGCAGCGAGGAGCTGAGAATACATTTACGCGCCGCTAGATGCCGAAATAAAGAGCTTTTCCAATTTTCCACTTGTGTATGTACTTTCAGTTTTTAAATTATTTGGGAATACAAATATAGACAAATTAACTCGAAAACATATTAGAAATAGGACATTCGAATATAGATTCGGAAAATAAAAAGAAATAGTTGTGATTGTTAATATCAGTAAAAGGTCTGCGTATTCCGATATTTCTTAAGTTTTTTGAATAAATCTTTTTCAATTTACAACGGATTTCTTATTATCTATAGCTATAGTATTGCTTTCATTGAGATATACGTTAAAAACAAATTTTGTTGTACATTATACAATCCTTTAACCCTTAACGTTCACACTGGGATCAGATTGACACAATTCTTCGCTTCATTTCTCAATATAAACTGTTTCTTAAAGGTTCAAATTTCAAGAGTAACAAATAGTTAAATTATTAGTGAGGGAAATTTTTGTTAAAATGGAATTTTATGTGAAAAAAAAAATCCGTCATGTTGAAGGCTGTTTCCTCATCAGGAAGTATTTACTAATGGACATGGAGTCAAAATAATTTCAGTGTGTAGGTTATATCATTCTTATGAAGTGTGCATGATAAGGGTTAACCATAAAAATAACTGTTATTTAATGAGTTATTTCAAACATTTTACATATTTCATAAATTACTTATTTTTTTACTGAATATTATATTAAAAATCGCGTTTTTATGTTAATTATTTTATTTTAATATTGCATTTAAAAAAGTTATTGGTACTACCTAATACATTAAGATAAAAGAAAGTCCGATTGGACTTGTTGGAAAACGAGTCATTGATTAAACTTTTACTTCATAAACACTAGAACACATACTAATTGTAATTTAAAAACGTTATATTATGGTTCTCAAAAATTCGGTTTTTATCACAAAATAAGTTTTAACGATATTATGATAAGGTTACCTTATGGATGAGTGTAACAATAGTTTATTTCGATGAAAAATTTGTTTATGGTATTAACAAAATCTAACATTTTTTATGGTAAATAAATTATTTTAACACTCGCCTATAAATAAACCTTTATTAGATTAATTTATTAGATTCGATGTAGCAATAAAAAACTAATTAGCAGCAAGTAGGAACATCACATGGAACTTCAACTTTCACAAGACATTATTAACGAATGAAAAAATCGAAGCATTCTAAAGCAGTTAGAGAAATAAAAGTTTTAGAATAATTTTATTACTGTTTGATAAATTTTTTTAAAGAATATTCTTGGTATCTGAATATTGAAGTGATAAATGGTAAAATATTCTACGATCTTGTTTCACTCTAGATTTTCTAATCAAAGCACCTAATTTTTGACGCTTCCAATAATTGCGCAGAGCATTGTGCAGAAGTTTACCTACTGTATCATTATTATAATGAAGCGTCATAAAATCTATGATTTTTTTGTAAAAGCGATTAAACAAAAGTTTGTTAATTTTTTTTGTTTTTATTTGCTTAATTCATTGTATACAGGGCACGAAAAGCTTCAATCAAAGGTGCAAATTGACCTACTAAAGTAAAAAAGGAAATGATTTGTGGTACTCGGATATCTTTACACGTTGTCATATCTCAAATGTTATCGTAGAATTATATATTAGATAATAATTGGCACAATTATTTGTGCTTTATTACTTTTAATTTCAAACTATTGTAATAATATTAATAGTAATAATAATAATAACGATAATGATAATGCGTTAAATAACTCGTTTCGAAATATTTTGCTGGGAGTTGCGTGAGCGATGGATATTATCGAAATAAAAAAAGAATACGAGGAAAGATATGTTCTAAGCAAGTATAATCCAATGTACATGTATGTTCACTGCTTATAAAAATTTATCAAAAGGTGATAGTTTGTACTTGAAAAGATTTTTCAATTCTTTTCTCAAATTTAATATTAACTAAGGTTCTATGAACGAAAAAAAAAATTAAAAAGGCTTTATGTTATTTCCACAATATTTATCATTATTTCTAATAAAATACCAGTTTTTTTAGAATAATTGTCTATTGAATGTATGTTTTCTTTTTCTAAATACTGAATATTTATAAACAATATGTTTTCCTAATAGGATTAGTTAGTGAACTTGCCTGAAAATTGATAAATTTAGAATATAAGAAAATAGAAAATTTTAGTCACTGATGTATAATTAACAGCTCAGCGTACAGACATAGTAGTTTACTGTAAGTGAAGAATGAAATATTAGCTTTCATTTTTCCACTGATTATGTAAATTACTTTACACCTATATGTAAAATAGACCAATATTTATGTAAAATATGTTTTTATTTCTTACATCTCTCAGATATAATATACATTTTTTTCAAAGGTTACGATATTTCATCATAGTATAAATAACTTGTAACATTTAATTAAACATACTATATGGTTGACCTCTGCAAAGAATTTGTAGTATGATTGAAATTTTTAATATTTTAATATTTTTTACATTTTGAAAAAAGTTAATTTATTTATTATTTAGTTTATATAGTGAAATTTTTAATATGTACAAGTTTCTTTTTTGTATCAATTACTCAATTCTTTCAGCTTAGAATCACGAAATGACGTGTACGTAACAACATGTTCGGTTTCTTCGGTACACTAAAAATTTATAAGCATATACAATTTTTTATGAGCATATAATCTTTTCATCTGCATTTTAAAATTTTAATCAAAGCTACAGATTACGGAAAAAAAATTAATTGCAGGGATCTCAGAGAATCCCGCAATGAAACAACTTTTCATTCGTAAACAATTAGAGTATACGTATTAAATGTTCCCAATGTTGCGAAATGGGTGATTTATAAATCCTACATAGTTGATATATATTTATTCTAATAAAACTTAATTAGATTTATTCCGCCGTAAGTAATTTGATACATTACATTAATATAAATTGGTAGGCATGCATTTCGGATTAGTCATAAATTTATTTTAAATTCTAGGTACGCGGACTCAGAAGTAAAAAATTCAAAAGCGAGTATTTTAATTGAATTCATATTACACATTGCTCACTTGGAATAATTACGACAATTTATTATGCAGACAGGTCGAAAGCTCGATTTTCACACTAAACGAAATCATTCAAAATCAAGTCCAACCGTAGAAGCCGTCGCAGTGTACAAACAGTCCTTTCGCAATATAAAATTCAGCCCAATTAAGTAACCTCGAACTGGCGATCCGCTCGAAACGGGACTCAATTACATTATCATTGGCACAATGTCTCAGCTGGCTCTCGCTTTGAATATTTCAGCCGGCACGAATATAAAGACAGGAATTTTTGTGGTGTATGTGCGCCTGCGTGTCTCTCTCTCTCGGAGCAACGATGACATTGCCAAAGCCACTGCTGGTTGTGCACACGAGTGTCAAGATTCAGCGCGTACTTAAGCGTGAATTATTAGGCGCTGTGTGGCGCGCACTTGTATTTTGGAAGCGAGCCAGGCCAGTAGGTTTCTCTCTTTCTTCTCTCTCTCTCTCTCTCTCTCTCTCTCTCTCTCTTTCTCTCTCGCTCTCTCTCTCTTACTCTCCCTCTCTCTCTCACTGCATGCGCATATAGGCATTTAAGAGCCTGCATACTGCGCCGTAAGGTAAATAGCGGTTGGCGTGTATATGGCGTTTCGGAGCCCTGAGAGAAAACACGAGGAGCCACAAAAGTCACGTATTATTGCGTTGGACTTTGCTGTCGTTTGATGAATTCTAAAATTTTGTTTGCTCTTTAATCGATAGCTCGTTATTTCCAAATGGCAGGGTATTTATTAAACAATGTTCAGTTATAGTTAATAAAGTTGGAGTGGCGATTATTTTAATGATTTGAAGAAGTATTATTTTTACGAAGAGAATTATATTTAATCATAATAAGAGTATAGAAATAACGTGTACAAGTACGAGTGGTTATTATAGCTGCCATTAAAATATTTGCTGCATTTATGTAATTTCAGAAGTTTAAAAGCTGGAATTTTAAACCACTGGCGAACTATTTTCAAGTAGACACGATTGTATAGGCGGATTACTCATCGCTTATATTTTGATATTCTGCAAAAATTTCTATAGATGTTGTATAATTTATGCACCACGGCCTTTCAAACGAATTCTTTTCTATAACAATTATTATGTTATTCTTGAGAAAAATAATTATGCCCGTTAAAAAATAAATTCTATAATACGAACAAACATAATTCAAAATGCATTAAACTCGGGGTTTAAAATTTTATACGGCCACTTTATTTCCAATGCAAATAATATTCAATAGCACAATCATTAATTAACGTAATCCACCGCAAATTACTTCACCCTCGATTTTCAATTGTCACGCATATAGAAAAAAAAGAAGACTGAATTTTCTTTCGAGTGGAAGTTTTTCTCACGAATCAGCCTCTGTGATTGCGCAAAAATCTGACTTTGTCAAGGGGAATGGCAAAATAGCTCCGACAACAAGTTTACACGCGCAGTTACACACACGTGCACACACACACACAGAGAGACAAAGTTGGTCGCGATACAGGCAGCAATGAAGCTCGCAAATATGCTTTGGAGTTATGCAAAGTCAGTGATTAGGCACCTACATCTTGCTGACAATGTGCACCTAACCGGACGTACAATAAACGCGCGCGGTGAGTACTCGCGAAACCGAGCAAATTGGTCTCTCTCTCTCTCTCTCTCTCTCTCTCTGCGCTTGTAGAGAGATTTACAAGACAGATTGTGTTCGCGATTATTATGTTTTTTTTTCTCCTTTTTGTGCCTGTAGAGGTGGCTGTTGATACACGGTCGTTCTAAATTGGAAGGAATTTTCGCGCGAGATATTTTTAGCTTGTTAAAGTTATTGACACGCGGAAACGAGCTACGACCGCGATTCCTAAGATGGATGAGATATTGCAGGGCGTCCAATTTTTTACGTAACCAAATTCAACGCGCACGATTATGTTTTGGCGTTTCGTAATAAGTAAAGGACTCCGGTTCTTTGCATAGTAATTTGCATGCGAGTGTCTAGTGACAGTTTATTATATTTTTACATTGATATCGTATTTTCAAATTTAAACGGGATAGAAAATATTTGCATGACTTATCAATTTAATTTCGCGCAAGTATTTGATCCTTGCCAACGGTAAACTTCTGATGCAATTACTTGCGATTTTGGATATAAGAAATCTTGTTCTAATAGGTTGGAAATTAAAGCAAAAGAATATCTTGAGATTTAGAATTAATTTATAACAATTTCGGTCCAACAGTTTCAAATATTTTGTAGACTCGTGTACAACCTGAAATAAAAGTTTCTTACAATTATGCTACTCGAATCAAAGTAGAAAATTACGAACACGCGAATCGAGGACTCGATTATCCATACTTTGAACCCACGTGCGTCCACTTGCTCAAGCTTATACGCACGCGCGATGTTTATGGAAGGTTTATATAGAGTGTATACATATGTATACACAGCGGTCGGCCGTCAGACGTTAGCAGCAATGAGTGGCAATTTAGGAGCATTCTTAGAATGGGAATTAAAAGAGCTTCAAATCATGTAGGTTTTATACACGATTTCGCTGTACGAGAGTCAGCAGCCGTAGTTTTGCATGTTGTTGCAACAACAAAAAGGGACGATCTTCACTGCTTTCCTTGTAAGTACTCGTAATTGAATTGCAAAAGAAAACTAAAAAATGTCCACCTACGAAACTTTTTTTTTTTCGAAAAGAAATTAAGAAAGAATTTATGTGTGTGTCTCTCCACTCCCCCTCCACACATACTCCCTCCGCTATCCTCCAGAACAATTTCTAAATAGAAACGTGCAATTGGCGACAATTGAGGACGCCAGCGGCGACTGCAAAGTGGCACGAGAGAGTACAAGTGCAATAGCTGCACAACACACTCACACCTACACTCACACACACACACTAAGCTCGCACTCGCTCGCTCCGCTATATAAATCGAATACAATGTCACCGAGGTATGTATACTGTGTGACTGTATAGTTGTTGCCGTGAGAGAGATAGAGAGACTCACGTGTCGTAATGCTGTTGACGCGCCGAGTCGTCAGATTGTTGCTGCTGCTGCTGTGTGGACACGAATGTGTATTGGCGACCCACATGGAGGTTCAAGACTTTGGCGCTAGATGTCGCCACGATATTCGAATGAGCGTGATTACGTTAAAAACCCTGTGTTATGGATATATCATAACCTGAAGCCAATAAAAACTCATTTAAAGTAAAAGTAAAGTGATTACGTTAGGGTATACTTACCACGGACTGGATTGACGATTATTTCGAATGATGATCGTACGTTGTGTAAGAATTACTGCTGATTTAAATAACAAAGAGATGGTATATTTGTTGGAAATTGTTACAATATAAAAAACTCATTTGATTTCGGTAGTAATCGAAGCAATAACTTTCTGATTATCCCTAATAAATTATTTCATAAACTAGTAGTATTAAACGAATGTAAAAGTAGACTAAAAATTGTAATTTTCATCGTAGATGATAAAAGCGAGTTAACACCTTAGCGTATTTTATCTTTCCGTCTTATCGATCTATATTTCAAGTTAAGCCCTTGAAACATGTAAAATAGATCACTTACGAGTCCATAATATGATCGATTATCAAAGATCAAGCGATACAAGCTCATTTGTAAGAGCCACGAAACACGTTGCATATTTAGTATATATAGAGCGACTGTTTGACGGAAAATCATTTCAACGCGTACGAGAGATCTTTTTTGATGATTTTATATAATTAAAAAGAAAAGCAGTCTTTAAAAGGCGGTTTCAAACCTCTTACTCTCGGGTTAATAAAGTTTACATTATGCGCGGTAATAAATTTGTAAGAAAAAAAAAAGAGGGAGAGAAAAATAAAATAACCGTAATAACGCGAAGCATTTTACACGCGTACTAATTTATCTCACGCAACACAACAGAACGGCTTTTTACGACGGAATAATTCAACGCTATACGGAACACAATAATTTTTTTCCCAGTAAAGTTCTTATATCCACACTTTTATCGCTTATAAATAGAGAAAGTTCTTCATTGTGCAACGCCACGCGATGTATCGCTAGGACTACCTCCTCTCTTTTTTATGCGTTTAGAGACATTCATAAAAAAAACAACATACTTCACATTATTCATGCAAAGGTGAACCAAAAACACGCCAATCGAGTTTCACGCCTGCGTGTAAAAGTGGATTCTCGAATTTCTCGATTAATAAAGTACCTATATAGGTAATCGAATCAAGATACACTGCAGTTTTGAATCGGGCGTTAAAAATGCGCCATAATGGGATGATACATTTTATTGATATTATCAAATTAATACTTTTATGTGTCTAAGAACTGTTTTATTCTTTACGAGTTCGTGACTGTACAGATTATTACGTTCGTTACACTAGACTAAACTCGCTTGTAACAATAATTGTCATCTCACCCTTCGGTAAACTTGGGCACAAAACTCGCACGGTTTCTCTCTCTCTCTCTCTCTCTCTCTCTCTCTCTCTCTCTCTCGCCGCTCGGAAAAGAGTTGTCGAAATGAAAGAATGAGGGGAAAAAGAAATAACGAACGAACTAGAGAGAGAGAAAGAGAAATGGCATAAAAAGAAAGGTGGAGGCGAAATTAAAGCGAGAATGTATATAAGAAAGCGAGACAATGAGCAGAACTCGGAAGAAAGAAGATTCAGAAGATAAGAAGTTCGCCCCCATTCCTCCATCCAACAGAACTCATTTCCTTAGAGCTGCTGCTTCTGCCTCTGCTACTCTCTCTTTCTCTCTCTCTCTCTCTCTCTCTCTCTCTCTCTCTCTCTCTCTCTCTCTCTCTCTCTCTCTCCCTGTATATAGGTATATATGCACGACCTTTTCCTCGCCTTCTTTTCTTCTCTTTTAGAGAGGGGCGCGCGAGCATTTCCCTGTTTTCCAGGATTTTGCCGGCGAGCGCGCGGGAATCCGCTTAAGCTCCCTATTATTACGTTTAGACCAATTTCGCGCTCTTCTGGCCTTTCGGAAATATACTCCCCCTTCTCTCTCTCTCTCTCTCTCTCTCTCTCTCTCTCTCTCTCTCTCTCTCTCTCATCGTCGTCGCCGTCGGAGAGGAACGTGCAGTAGGCGGTATCTTTTGAATGCGGAAAAACGGACCGCTCGAGCAGTAAGCTCGACGGATTAATTTGCCGTTGCATCTTAAGCAGTTTTTATGCACCGCTTACTTACTGACTTTTTCTCTATTGCTTTTTCTCCCATTCTTCCTCTTTTTATATTTTTATAACTTTATGAAGATATAGCGCTGCGAGATTGAATATGATTTATCTCACCCTTCACCCAGGATATGTAGAGAGGAAAATTGTTTAACTTTTTCCATGCAAGTGTGTGGCTCAATTTGATATCTCTCTGATTTTGCTACTATTTCGCACTAAAATGTATTTGTTGTACTCAATTTTCATGATTAAACGTAAATATATATTTTTAATTTCGATTAGAAAACCTTAAGATAATACCTTTTGTTTGAGATATTTCTAGTTGATACGCCGCCGGCATTTAAATTCTCGATACCTAATTAATAATAGTTAACGTAAGCTTAAAAAATACTTCCTCATACTAGAATATGTACACATTATACATTATACACCTAAGCGCTGTCGACTTATTAAATTGCACTCTCGCGATCGCTCGATAAATCTTTCTCGCAGTCAGACTCTCTCTTTTGCGCTCTCTCTCTCTCTCTCGGCAAAAACTTTTATCGCACTGCAAAATTTCTCGCAACTCGCGCCGAAATCCCCGCTCTCCCACACACCATACGTATATTCTCCCCTATACCTCTGTACATATATAGTCTGTGCACCCATATATTTTATTCCTTTACACTACTTTATGCTCGTCGTACATACAGGGCACAGGCGGCGAAACTCGATCTTATACACTCTCTCGCTCCAACTGCACGCTACATCAATTACTAACCACTTTATTTCACTGCATTATACAGTCTCTGTCTCTCTCTCTCCCTCTCTCTCTCTCTCCTTCCCTTCGTTTTAGCCTTCCTCTGCTTGCTCACTTACCCATTTCCACTCTCCATATATACTTACAACTCTTCATCCTCTCCTTTGTATAATATGTATTCTATATGCGCCCTATATAGCTGGGTATATCGTACGTGCAGAGCTCTACGCATACTTTATATTCTTGCCTCTGCGTTATTAATAAGTACAGCTCGGATAAAGTTTGCGCGCTCAAGATTCCGAAAACTCCACATATATATACATACATATATGTATAAATTTTAGCGTCTCGCTCGTATGTCAACAACTGCCGACTGACATTCGATGACGAAAGCTAAGACTTAAGTTTACACACCACAGTCGCACACATATACATATAGGCGACATATGCTTGGTGCTCGTTTCGCTGAAATAAAATGCCTCTCTTATCCTCACTATGGCTGCTCACGCTCGCAAGCTAATCTTCTCTATTTTTATCTCCCTCCCTCTTTCCATTTCACTCTCCAGCTTTCTCCGTCACTTGCGCACACACATACACGCACACACACACACACACACACTATGTCTCTCATATTATCATTCTCTCTCTTTTCCTCTGCCCTTCGTGTGTGTAGTGCTACGCAACTAAAGCGCGCGGCAAAATTAACGCCTTGACTCTCTGGCCCTAGCGCAAAATTCGCGCTGCTGCTGTTGCTGCTCTCGGGGCACATTTTTGCCCGTAAAAGCACCGACGAGCTGTAGGGCTCCGAGAAAAAGAAAGCAAAGTGAGCCGAACGCTAGCACATAGACGCAGAGAGAGAGAGAGAGAGAGAGAGAGAGAGACCTCAAAGAAAAGGCTCGACTTTCCTTTGATACTGCACTGTGCGGTGCTGTGCTGTGTTCTGTACTCTCCCTCTTTCGCTTCGTAGTTATACCTGGAGAGAGCACAGGCCGTAGTAGCAGCAGCAGAACACTATACAACAGCAGTGTATTATATACTTGTAGACGTATATATACAAGGGATCGACCTCGGGATCGATGTATAGAAAACAAAGAGGATAGAGAGAGGAAGAGAGAGAATTCTATGCGTTTCTCCATGCGAAAATTATTTATGTCAAAGCTCGCGTGTATATGTGTAAAAGGTAGCCTTTCGGCTCGCGTGAATTTCGAAAGGGTGTGGATATAAGCGCGAGCTCCGTGGCAGACGCTGATAAGACGAGATAAGGATGAAGATTGAAGCTGCTGTTGCCGCTATGGCACACGCACACATACACACACACACACAGCTCCGTAGCAAGTGTAGCATAGCATTTATATACACAGAGAGAGAGAGGCTCGGTATTAATTGGCTCGGGCCGCGCGTCAGTGTGTCCGTATAGCGGCTTCTTCCAACCATACCCTCCCCCTCTTGTACATTCGCTCTCTCACCGCACCGCGAAAACCTTCTACCGCTTCTCTCGCTCCGTCTCTTTCTTTCCTCATCCTAAAAAATTGTGTTCTCTCTACACTCGTCCCTCGCCTTGTATTTCTCTCTCGTCGAAACCCCAGGCTTGTCCTCCTCCTCCCCCTTTTTCTTCTCTCTCTCTCTCTCGCACACAGTTGTATATATATGTGCAGTGCAGAGTCTCGAGAGAAAGACAGAGGTAGGTATATATCCGTATATAAAGCACATAACAAAGGTCAGGCCAGTGGCAGCAGAAGCAGTGGCAACAGCAGCAGTGGCGGCGGCGGCAGCGGCAACAGCAACATACAGACGACTAGCGAGAGCAGAGTCCGCGCGGACTGAACGAGTTGCACTCGTTTTGCCGCGGCTCGATGCCGTATAGACGGCCCCTCATTGGCTCCCAGTCCTCGCTCCGCTCTTTCCATTGGACTTTTTCGCGGCGCTGCAACGCCTACTCGCTTCTTCTCGAGGCGCGAGGGCGTAGCCCGGATTTTTACCGAGCGACTGCGTTGGTCCTCGACCGGTCTACCGACGATCCCATAGGGCAACACGGCTTTTCGATGCTTTTCTATCTGCCAGCATGTACTTCTTTCGTTGCCGAGCGAAAAGTCCGCGCGGACTTTTGCCACCGCCGCCGACGCCGCTGCTACTACATACTGCGCGGAGAACTGAGAAAGAGAGTCGAGGGGACCGGCGCGGGGCGGCGGGGGGAAAGAAGGAGGGGAGTGGATGTACGAGAGGGGAAAGAGGGAGTGCGGGGTTAAGATGCCTTGGCAATCAAGTAGAACCTTCGGCCGACGTAAGGGGCGGTTATGGGTGGTTACGAACAGGCCCGCGAGCTATTTCGCCGGGGAAGTATACTCGGCTCTCTTTCTCTCTCATTCTCTTGAATTGCAGGAAAGACTAGGACGAGGACGAAGCGAGCTTCGCCACCTCTTGTGCATGTATAGGTATAGGAGTGGCTCTGCCTGAGTCAGCTGTGTGTATGCGAGTGTTCACAGTGTGACCGGCTGTATATATATATACTTCGTCTCTCTCTCTCTCTCTCTCTCTCTCTCTCTCTCTCTCTCTCTCTCTCTCTCTCTCTGTGTGTGTTCTGTTTGCGTGCGTGAGGGTGTGCGGAGAGCAGCGCAGGCTTGTCGGGAAAATGAGCGTGTGTCTTACCCTGTAAGTGAATATATTTACGTATTCTGCGTGTGCCGCTGAGTTTTACGAGAGAATAAATGCACCTAAATTATATATATATATATACGTATAAATGTATTTGTAAAGCGAACAAATTTATGTTAATTCGCTTTGTATGCGTTTTTGATAATATATGCGCAAAATTGTTGTATATAAGAATAGGTCGATAATTTTTCATTTTGGGACGCAATCGCATTGTGCGTATGCACGGAATAAGGTAAGTTCATGGAATATGTACGACTGTTATCTATACTTTCAGTGTATGCGTTATAGATAGTCAAAACGGTATAAATTTTCATAAGTCCATGCTGCCTCGTGTTTTTTTTTCCACAGAGGAGATATAACGCAAAATTAGAATTTGTGCAATGTATATATATATATATATATATATATATACGCGCGCACACACGCTTATAACGTTCCGATTGCGTGCCTCGTGTGTATTCCCCGGTTTATATTTCGCGGTGTGATTGAACCCGATTAAGCGTAGTTATATATATGTTATACATGCACGCGCGCGTATTACAGCTTATAGCTACTCGTTCCATATAAGTGTGCACACATTTTGCAACAAAACAGGTACATTCATTACCGGTCTGCACCCACGAAAGTACAGTGTATGTGAATAAGTATCGCTCCGAGTTTTTGCGAGAATTCGAAAATATCATCATCTGCTGCCCATATTGCCCGTCGCATTTGGCCGCGTGCACGTGTGCACGACCATAGTGTGGCAGTGTGGCTGCAGTCTGCACACACACATACACAAGTATACGCTCTCCCTCTTTCTGTCTCTCTATCCATTCCAGGGAGTTGCTCCGGGCTCTTCGGCTCTGCTTTCGGTGTGGGTGCGGCGCGGTTGCGGGTTTAGGTTTCACTGCTTTTGCTTTCTCTCTCTCTCTCTCTCTCTCTCTGTCTCTACCCTCTCCTGCTGTGAGCCTTCATCCTTATCCGCCTATCCCCACGACATCCTTCTTCATCCTTCTTGCACTCGTGTATACGTGTATAGATTGTGTGCGCGCACGCACACATCCATATTTTGAGGAGAGCAGCAGAAGTAGCAGAAGCAGCACCGGCAGCACCAGCCTGCGAAGTGGATAGGAGAGAAAATCGCTGAAAAGCATTCCGCGCATTGCTCGTGTCTCGTCGCGCGCTTTGCGCGCGCGCAAAGCGCAAGAGGGAGAGAGAGAGAGTTGCCACTGCTCCGTAAACTCCCGACGCGTAAAAAGATATACTCATGCGGAGAGCTTCGAGGAGTAAGAGGGGGGGATGTAACGAGAGTAAGACAGAGAGAGAGAGAGAGAGATGGAGAGGACGTACATACCTATATACGCGAGAGCGGCTTTCGTCGCGGTTTTAGCGGCGCGAAAGTGTACGTGTCGGTACATACTACTCGCGTCTGCGTGTATATATATATAGGCGTCGAGGAGAGGCGTACGTAGGTTCGCCGGTAGCGTCGGCGGCAGAGCGACGCAGCCGGGAATTAATGATTTTCCCCGCGCGCTGCTTTTTCTCTCTCTCTCTCTCTCTCTCTCTCTCTCTCGTTCTCCCCTTCTATACGCCCTCTCGCACAAGTATACGGGTATATATATATATATATATAT
>UELV01077151.1:28176-43869 GCA_900490015.1 Megastigmus stigmatizans | reverse complement strand
ATATATATGTGCACGGAGCGTGTGTGGGTGTGTGCGGCCGGAGGTGAGGAAAAACGAGGGGAGGAGTGCAGAGAGAGAGAGAGAGAGAGAGAGAGAGAGAGAGCGAGCGCGGCGATATCGGCGAGAGCTCCACGCTTAGCCAAGATTTACCCGGGGTTTTCAGTTAATTAGGATGTTCGCCGGGCGTAATTGAGAGTTCTTTAGCACCGCTGCTGCTGCTGCTGCTGCATCGTGAGAGCGAGACATAGAGAGAGAGAGAGAGAGAGAGAGAGAGAGAGAGAGAGAGAGAGAGAGAGTAGCAGACCGCGGGAATTATTAGCGTACGCGTCGATGTAGCACGACGTGAGTGCGTTAAATTGTGTCTTGCAGCTCTATATAAGAGTTGAATGCTTTTTGTTTTGATTTCTCATATACTGGATTCTTATTTGTAGGGATGTTTATTTCTAAGCTTTTTTAAAGTTGGGGTTCGAGCTTGAAAAATTTGGATTTTAATAATGATAAAAAAAAATTTGTTATTACTTAAGGTTTTGTTACATACCTATAGTTAGGAATGAAAAGAAAAGACATTTTGTTAACGATGATTGTAACGTCTTGATTGTATACCAAGCCAAATATAGAGACGAGGACTGAAGCAGACTAAGGAAGTAAACGTAGGGGGGCCATATGGACGCATTACTTGAACAAGTCTATCCATCAGGTATCATCAGGGGTGGTCGATGCCGTTAGGTCCTCGAGTAAGGGAAAGAACAACAACTAATTCCCTGAATCTACTGCTCCAGGGGCGTATTTTTAGGACCCAAGTCTGGGTACGGCGAAGGAAGCTCGCAAAGACCCCAATATATAGAAGGCAAAAAGAGGAAATCGGAAACCCATCAAAATAGCGAGGACAGCTCGACTGAGTCTCCAGGTATAGAAAGCCCTATTGGAGGTAGTTTAAAAAGGGGAGACTGGGACAGTTTAACTTTGTAATCGAGACTGAACGAAAGACCCAGCCTCAAGCCCAGAAAAATTCTTTTTGACGAAATGTACATCAAAGCGGTTGTCGACCCATTATGGCTAATGCATTTTTGCACGCAGTGGATGGATCAGTTAATGAAGGTCTGAGCTTGATATTAGGGCTGTGGTGCTCATTGATTCAAAGTTACAGGCAGCCTGAACTAAGGAATCTTCTTGCTTGAGCTGATAAAACCTAAAGATTATTATAGTATAGTGTTGTTTTAAATGTATCAACGAATAAAAAAAAGCACACAGTTTGAATAATATTATAGTTTATTATTAATATATTAGATTGAATATAATGTGGCGCGGAAGGTACGTGTTACCGCTACGGAGATGTAGCGCGGACTAACTGAAAAAAGGGCGGGCAACAGATTAGTCAGTTAAACAATCAGTTATTTAAATAGAACGATAGGTGGCGTCAGCCCTTCAGACGCTTCTGTGTGTATATTTTTATATATTTACAACATATAGGATAATTAATCGCAGGTTGGACTGTCACTTCAAGACAATTGTTATATAAAGGAAATACCCAGCGGACACCCTCTGTGAAGGTTCCAGACTAAATGGTCCTAATCATTCCTAATGATCGATCTAGGTTTAGCGGGAAAGTTGCGGATTAAAGACATAACAAAGGAAAGAAGGATACAATTGACACTTTTGGGAACCCTAGTTTTACAATATGCCTAGAAAACACCACAGATACACCCCTTAAAATCGTTCTGAAATAACGTTGGATTTGCCTAAAATAATATTTTTCTGTCTGATAATGTGAATATAAAAAAGTTAGTCGACTATGTTATAATGTTTATTTTCAGGAAATATAAATGTTTGTCCCCAGCTATATCAAGTTTAGAAAACAAAAAAAAAAGTACCGGGAAACAAAGTTATTCAATTATGCACGATTGTTTGTTGATTTGACTTCTTAATAAGAATGCCAAAACAAAGCACACGAAAGCTTTCGTAGAAATGAAGTTACACCCCGTTATAAACAATATGACATCGCGTGATAAATTTTTTCAAAATATTCCTCCGTCCCTTTAAAAAACATTCATTAATGATCTTAACCGTTGAATAAAGTATATACGACGTTGGACGATTAAAGAAAAAAAAAAATAATAAAAGACGACAAACAAAAACGGAGCGCGCGCATCCAGACCGAAAATTTCGTTCGCTCGCGCGTAACATAATTTTTTCCCGTTTCACAATCTCCCCTTTGCCGCATGCATGCTTTGTATTCGCTCGCGGATTTTCTCTCAAGCATTTACTCGCGCGAGCTTAATTTCCATAAAGGCAAAGATCTCTCTCTCTCTCTCTCTAAATAGAAATTCTGCGCGCGCAAATTATATCGAAAATAAAATTAAAAAAAATAATATCAATCCGCACACGTACGTGCGCGGATGAAGAGTCGGGGGCACACAATTTGCACGTAGCACTGCGCACTCAAAAGCTTCCTCGGCTCGTTTTGTCTTGCACATTTCGCTCTTCAAAATGAAAAAAAGAAAAAAGGAGGACGAAAGAAAGAACTGTCGAACAACGTGGGAGCGCTACACACACACACACACACGTGTAGCGGGAGGTCGAGTGCAAAAGCTTTTCGGTCTCATATATATATATATATATAGAGCGTATATATACGTGAAGTCTTTTTTTTTATTTTTCATCATCCCTCGAAGCGAGCAACTATACACAGCAGCAGCGGCTCGAGAGCTTTTTTCTGCATCGCGCCTTCGTCCCCGCGCGTTCACTGCACTATATAATGTAACGTCGTTTCGCGTCACCTCGTCGCTTCCTCTTTCTACTTTCTCTCTCTCTCCCCTCTCTCTCTCTCTCGCTCTCTCTATACCTACATGCACTTTTGCATTCGCGTGCATTTTCACACGGGCTTTGTTTAATATGCAGCAGCAGCAGCAGCAGAAGCAGCAGTGGCACCGTTCGAAGCGAGAGCCTCGCGAGCGCTATAGACATTTCTTTGCCTTCTTTTTTTTTGTGTGCGCCGCACGGCTCTCTCTCTCTCTCTCTCTCTCTCTCTCTCTCGTGCTTTTGGTTAGACTTTGAAATTAGGTGCACAGAGCGCGCGTGGGAAGAGCTTGGATGCGAGAACTTTTCTTTTTTTTTTTTAGTTCTCGTATAGAATCCCCGGGAGTTGCGAGCTGGAATAATAGGCCAGTCGCCGCCGCTGAGCGTGTGCTGGATTCTCTTTTACGTTATATAATATAATAACTCGATTACTGCCGAGCGAGAAAATCCTTTATTCCGCGCTTTAAAATGGACGCTGGGCATAAAAATCGCGCTGAAAAAATGCAGAATGTTTTATACCTCATCGCGATCGAACTATGTACATATTTTCCTTCTCTGTCTCGGATATCGTGCGTGTAAAACAATGCGCGACAAAAATTGGGCATGGCTGGGTAAAATTTGCACGAGCCATGGATCCACGCGTGTATGTGTGTGTGTGTATGTTCGCGGAGCTATATTTGAAACGGACCACATTTTACCCCATCAACTGCCTCGCATTGTCCTCGCGCGCCCTGTAAACAAAAAAGGAATGTGCGTGTGTGCAGTGTACGTATATATATATATATATAAATGTAACAAATCGCGAGAGAAAAGGAAATTAAAGAACGATGATTTAACTGAATGATGGAATCACAAACGCCACGTGCGTATAATACATACATACCGATCGCGACTGCCTGCGTTTATTATATATGTATAACATTAAAAGCGTCTATACGTTCGGGGAGGATGGCGCGAGCAAATCGTTTTGAAAATCGCGCTTATTTGCGCTAATGAAAGTCGTATGTATGCGATAATGCCCAGCACTGAAAAAAAAAAAAACAAGCCAGCGATTCCACGCGCGCGGTGGAACAAAGAGAGAATCGACGAGTAGAGAGGGAGGATTGAAAGTGGAAAACAATGAGAGGGGGAGACTGTGAATCGTCATGAAAAAGCGCGTGTGTGCAGTGCCGCGACAAGAGTGAAGAGGAGGGCTGTTCTATAAAATCGAAACGAGGAGTGCACGGGGAACGAGGCTATATGGACGACAAAGAGTATGGAAAACGAGAGAAAGAGTAGCATTGCAGCGATGCGACGGAAGGGCGCGGAAAGTTTTGCGAATGGCTCATGGATATATGCCGATTTATTAATTTTTTAGAGTTCAGGGGAGTTCGCGGTATCCCATTGAGCCCATCGTTTTATATCGATATGCTGGAGGTAATGGAAATTAAATGAAATCAATTGAATTGGAAAACCAAATTATGTTTGTATGACACTCAAAATTTCAAGTACATATAGTCTTCATTGGATAAAAAGTGCATGTTGCTGATTAAAAAGTTGTCGCCCGGTCGTAATGAATATTCTTCGATACAAAGCAACAGCTCTGTTCCAAGTATACATCGAGATATCACAGTGGACAGCGTCAATTTGCAAACTGACGTAGAGGCGATGATGGAAAAGCGATGTTTTCTCGGAAGAGGCCAAGCGTTACGCTAATTCGCCGTAGATTGCAGTCGATTAGATGAAGCTTATACAACGACGTGTGCAAGTTTATGACCGGCCATTATGCTTTTCACGCTGTAATCACGGTATATATATATATATATATATATTCCTGTGCTTGAAACACGCCTGCCACTGGACTCTGTGCACTGTCCACAGTAAACACAGTCCGGTGTTTGTCTTCTTTAGACGACTTCAAGTCGGTCGCTCTGACAAAGTGCGTTGACCCAGAAAATAAGCATGAATCTGGAATTTTTGTATTCTATCTCGTAACTCACGCGACTTCGCAGCTCATTGCCCAGCGCTTACCTGCAGGAGATCGCAATGCACGTACAAATTCACGAAATTAAAATTCACTTCAAATAGATTTCTATATAATATATATGTATATAATAAATATATATAAAGATTAAGCGTGTGTTATTATGAGCCCAGCCGAATTAAGGATCCGAACACCGCGCCAAAAAAACCACCATGAATTACCCGCAGCCACCTAAAACGCACCGCAACGCATTGCATATATATATGCCCGTATATATAAGCACTCGACGCGAACGCATAAATTATAACAACCGGTCGAAACAAAACGGGTAAAAAAAAACGCATCAGCAGCTCTCGCGCGCTTGCACGCAGCAGCAAGACCGTCCTCATGTGCGGGGCATTGGCCGAACAATTTTCCCGGATTTATCCGTCGGACCGCGCGCAACAAAAAAAAAGAGGACCAGCAGACTGCACAACGAAAAAAAAAAGGTCAGTGTATACTCCCCCTCGCGTGCGTGTACACTGAGCGCCCGGAGAAACAGCGAACAAAAAAAAAGGGGGAGGGGGGGGAACGAGCTATAACGGTATATAGCTCTCTACGCCGCGCTCGCGAACGAAAGAGAGCGTTAAATGCAAACGCGAATGTTTGTAATGCCGGTGTGTGTGCGCACCGGCACAGAATGAACCGGCGCTACTGTGCTGCACCAGGTGTATATGTACATATATATATATATAGATTGCAAAAGCGAACTCTCGGTGTGCGCGTGTATGTATACATACGCGTATATGTAGAGCCAGAGAGACAGACACAAACGACGGGAGTGGAGGGAGCGAGGGAATCGAAATGCCTTTGTCGGATATATCGAGGTGCACTGCATACACAGACCGCGTTGGAGCGTCAGAGAGAGAGAGAGAGAGAGAGAGATGCGATTGATGGCCGGGCCAATTGGCAGTCCCGGCCACTTGGCAAGAATAATGCAATTAACCAATAAACACGTTTTCCAACGGGCCGGACGAGCTGCTGCTGCTGCTGCTCTTCGTGTACTGCACCCGCCCGTTACTACACGCACACACACACCCACTGTTGCGTGTATGTATGCGCGCACGTGTGAATTCGACGAGAGAGCTATATATATATAGTTATAGGCGCGGCCGATCATCAAGGTCATCCGCGCGCGAGCGCCAACCTTTCATTCACGTTGTTGTATCGGAGCGCCGGGCCAAATCGACCCTCAAAATGCCTATATAAGCGCTCGACTGCAGGTGTTGGATTCCTCCTCGTTTTCTTGTTCGCGGTCGATGCAACGGCTTCTTTTTTGTTTTCGTACATCAGGGCCCGTTTTTGGTGCGCACGTGGCGGCCGAAATTGCTTCTTATACGCTCGAAGATTGATGAGCTTGTGTCGCGAGCGACGAAATAAATAAACCTGGTGAATATGTTGTTAGGTCGCTACTGTTATCTTCGCGATTCCGTTCTGCACGGATTTTCGTTAATTATCTCGATGATTCGCCCGTTAAACTCTGAGAAATGCGACACGCGATATCAGATTTATAATATACGTATCACGCGTGTATATAATCGGTGCAATAATACGCGCAAATTATAAGACTAAACTGATAATTATATATCTCGAAAAGTGTGTCGCACTATTTTACTTTAGCGGTATGTCGGACCTACATACAACTATATATTATAAATCATAACGCGAGCAAATAAATTATATATCCATAGCTGAAATGGTCGGAATCCGCAGAACAAAAAAAAATGGATTTTAAGCTCGAGCAGCAAATTCCCCGACCAAATGATAATCTCGTCGTCGACGAATAAAAAAAAAAGAACGAAAAATGATAATAATACCGCTGTACGTACACAAATACCTGCACATACTCTGGCGAGCGCAAAACAACAATTCCGCGTTTCCGTATATATATATACGTATTATATGTACGCGCTGCTGCTGCACCGTCGACAATTTATTCGAGCGCGAGCGCAGAAATTTCACAATTATACACTCTTGGGCAGCGGCATGCGTATCATAAGTTAATTATCGCCGATAAAAAGCACTTCAAATCCCCATGTTATCGGTTATCCCGAAACAAAATTGATTACATTATAAATCAAGTGGCTGCCGCCGAGAGAACGAGAGAGAGAGAGAGAGAGAGAGAGAGAGAGAGAAATCGCGCGCGAACCGCACGTAACGAAATATACACACACTCTCTGTATGCGAATACATGTGTGTATGTGTATATATAACGTAGCGCGGCCGATTATAACGCAGTGTCAGTGGCGCGCAATTCAATAGCCCCATCGCGATTAGCGATAAGGACGCGCGCCGATAAGAGGAGCAGAGAGCAATTTATCAGTGCATCGGCATAGCGACCGGCCGCCTATACATATATACGCGATACGCCCACAATACTGACTTTCGTATACATGGTATGTTATACGTTGTTGTGCGCTTTGCTAAAAAGATAGAATTCCCTTTCTAATGATATGCTAATGTCAGGTGCTTTGATGCACGTGTGCACCTTCTGTGTGCAGCAGCAGCACTTGCGATATACGAAGGCGGTGACTTTTAACGAGCGATAATGATTATTGAATATGTAGATATTGATCGATCGTCGTTATTGCATATATGGGTGATAAATTTCTTCGCAAAGCAATGCATTTAAAAGGCTGTTTTCGTATACTCCTTTGCCATAAATTACTATACGCGAGATCTTAGATTGTATACAGCTGCGAAGGTATTTGCAGAGAGTATCGACGGACAATCTTGATTGATAAGCGTCGGTGAAATATTAGCGAGTGTCTAATAAAAGAGTAAACGACATAATGTTCTTGCAAGGAATGATGTCACGTTCAAAAATTTAAGTTATACCCGTTTCTTTCCCGTCGACACTCTCGAGCAATTCGCGCATCAACGGCGAACTTTTCTTCCCCCTATAACGTAAAATCCTAAAATTTCCTAAATTGCACAGGCTAAAAAAGCAATCCTTTTATCCATAACGAGCGCGAACTTTTTTTGTTCGCGTGTAGTATATAGTCAGCAGAGGCCCAAGTCAGTTGCGACGTATAGGCCGTTGCTCGAGCGCGCTTATTTCGCATATCGCGAATCATAAATTTTCTACGCCCTATAATAGACCGAGTGGCTCGCGTCGGCGCTCGCGCGCAGCTCCACATTATACAAGTACTTAATACAGATAAGTGTGCATAAGAGCCGCTCTCGCTGGTAGCACATAAATTATCGGTGCTCGCGCGCGCAGAGGGAGAGAGAAAAATGGTTACCGTGGGCCGCGCGCGCGGAATTGATTGGCGAGCGCTTTTTCACTGCGTTTCGCTGCACATGAAGCTGAATCAATAACGCGCGGCTTCGTTATGTACTGGGATAATTGCGAGTTTCGCCGAAAATGCACTTGCGAGTCTTCGTCTTATGTTTTTTTGCCGCTACCAAGCCTCGTTCTTGTTTTTTTTTAACTCTAAGAAAATGGCTGTTTCTCATGGATTCCATTGGCTTTTGTTTTTCTGAGCGAGAAATATAAATGTGGTTAATAAAAAAATTGTTAATATGCTATGGATTACAATTATCAAATTGTAAGCCAATGACACTGCATTACGTAAAAAGTTATATTTATATGATTCATGGACATTCGAAAATAATATAAAAATATTTATATATGCGAACATGAAACAAGCAAGTTTATTTTTTCATAATTTTATATATTCCGAGCCAACAGCTCACAAATTATTTAATGCCAATGATATTTTTCGCTCTCTTGCTCTGGAGAAATATTTATTTCCAAAAATGATATTTTTACAATAAACGCAGGAAAACGCATTAATCGTGAACATCACGTCGAAATGTAAAAATAAGTTTATCGATAATTACGCCGAATACGTTTGGAGAATGTACCATTTTCAGATACTGGCGCATAAATACCTCTCCAATTTGAATTTGCCATATGATGATTAATAAATCGCTTGCAAAACGTAAACAAAATAACATAACCGTAATGGAGAAAGTGATTTAATTAGACTAATTATTAATTAAATCAGAGTGGTCAGTAATTAATATCCATGCAGAAAGAGGGCACAACTTATGTCGCTTACGTCCATCAGTAGACGAAACATGTGACTGATTTGTTAATTAAGTGATTGGTGAATCAGAATTAGGAATACTATTAGCACCTAATCCACCTTATTCACGAGGTAATTATAATACCTCAATTCTGCTAATTATATTAGTATCATCAAAGAATAGAATTAAGAAAAAAAAGACTGATGAATATTTTGCAATGAAATTACAATGGAAGTCAATCAATGACTATGCTGTTCAAGACAATTTTTATATTACCGCGATTGAAAAAGTTTAATAGGTGATGTTTTAAGCATAATTTTAAGTAACATGTCAAACTTAATTAGATTCATTAAAATTTATTATATTCTATTAGAGAAAGATGCGAACAGAACTAATAGGACGCATACCTATTACTCTAGTGATAATAATCCTCATTTGGCTCAGATATATCATATTGTGATGACATGTGTAATATATATTTTTGATTTCGTATATGTACAGGGTACGTGTGACATATTAAGTCCAATATTGTGTCTTATGGACAATGAATTAAGCGAATGTATTCTGGTGTTTAATTGGTTTCGTGGACAAAGTGGTAATTTTTATTCACAAGCAAAATGGGTTATTGAATTTTATAAGGAAAGTTTACATTTAAGATTCTTTTTTAAAATATTGTATCATAGTACGAATTTGGAAATGGATCAGACTAGTATGAAAGCAAAACTTTGTCAACTCCACAATATTTTAAAATGATAATAAAGCTACGGGCCATGCTGTTTAATATTGCTTATTTTAAATAAACGACGTTTCGGTTACACTACTGGAGGCCCTTTTCAAGTTTCTGCTTTTCAAGAAATATCCAAAAAAATAATGTAATTATTTATTGGTCAATGCATGACGATTTAAATGCTCCAAAACATCTTGTAATTTGTCTTTAGGAATGTACACAATAGTATCATCTACGTATACTTGAAAAAATAGAACAATTAATTATATCTTGCATAACAATATCAGCAAGTGCTGGATTAACGGGACTACCCATAGCTCAACAAAACTTTTGTCTGTAATATGTATTATTAAAAACAAAAAAATTGTTATTCATGACAAACTCTATAATTTATAAGAATTCATTTAAAGATAAATTAATTTTTAATGTAAGGAGGTGCTATCTGCACTCTACTGTTCTCTTTACCGCATCAAACTAAACATAGTTAAAAAATGAAATTACATCAAAACTTACTAAACAGAAACCAAGTGGTATAACTGTATTTTTAAGGCTTTTTGACCAAGTAGGTAGGTTATTATGTAAAAAGTTAGAAATCCATTTAGGCAAAAAGTAAGTAGGTGATCCAACTGCAGAAATAATTAACCTGATAGGTTTATCAGGCTTATGGACTTTGATTAAACCATAACATCTAGCGAGATTGCACTTGTTCTTGTATGTATTGAAATGCTTTTTATTATTAACAAATAAATTAAATTTAT
Organism: Megastigmus stigmatizans; assembly: GCA_900490015.1. Classification (NCBI taxonomy): domain Eukaryota; kingdom Metazoa; phylum Arthropoda; class Insecta; order Hymenoptera; family Megastigmidae; genus Megastigmus; species Megastigmus stigmatizans. The sequence continues at coordinate 33,551 of UELV01077151.1, read as the reverse complement.
TAAGTCTAGTAACAATCTTATCTGTTTTTATAACTAACGCACTAAGGAGACAACGATACATTGTTTGATCATTTAAACTATTCTTAACTTTACTAACATAATCATTTCTATTAATCACTACTATCGCACCTCCCTTGTCAGCTTTCGCAATCCTTAAATCTGGGTGAGCTTTTAAAAGTTCAGAACATTTTTTAATATCATTAGAAACAAACTTATCAGCTAAACTTTGGTTAATATTTTTCCTCTAGTTTTTTTCAAACAATCTAATAATTCAGCCTTTAATTTATTATTATCATCTAAATTATTATTATTAAAATTCCTATTAAGATTTTTAAAGAATTCAAGGAAAGTGTTTTTTTTTACCTTGTCAGTAAAATTAAAATTTCTACCCAAGTGTAAAACAGAATGAACGTAAGGTAAGGTATTAACCGAAGCTAGGTTATGTACCCTGTTGTTTTGATGTTCTCCCCTATTTAAAAATCTTACCTGAGATCTCAGACCAAAACCTCGTGTAATGATTTTTTTGCTTTTTCGCACGTTTTGAACCATTCTTAGTCGATTAATGACTATTTTTGAAAAATTCGAACATAGAAAATTTTTAAAAAAAGGAATAAAAATTTTTCTAAGTAAAAATGTTTCAAAAATTTTTTAAGTTTGAATTTTTCAAAAATAGTCATTAATCGACTAACAATGATTTAAAACGTGCAAAAAAAGCAAGAAAGCAAAAAACTCATTACATGAGATCACAGGTGAGATCTCAAGTGAGATTCTTCAGTAGGGTCAATTTCCAACATATTCTCTTGGTTATCAGTAACAGCATGATTAGATAAACTGTTCAACAAAATGCTCGTGTCAATAGTATCACTCTTATTAAAATTAAAATTATAATTACTATTGTATCTGTCAAAATATAACCTAGAAAATTTATTCATCAAGCCCTATTCAAATCTAATTGTACAAGATTTAAATTTATTATAAAAAAATTTTTCAAAGAGCTCATACATAGTTTTGAAATAAGCATTTTTCCAGTGTTCCAATACTGTTTTATAAAACCTCAATATGTTATACCTAATGTTAAATAAATTTTTAACTTTATTATAAATAGTATATTACACACCTAGGCAAGAAAAGTAAGAATGGTCTCAGATCGCACGTAAATATGCGTGCCGCAGGCGTCAGCGCGCCACAGGCAAGTATGCGGCCCGCGGCGGCATCGACGACTGTACTAATATATACATCAAAATTGGGGTTTTCTAACCTAAGCGAATTTTGTACATTACTTATTTTATCTATTGAATAAATAATTGTAGCTTGTATGTACATCAACCTGAAGGTTTTTAATAAACTTTCTATTAAAAAAAAGTATACGTCTGCAGCATATGTCGTTCGATAATGCCAGCATTGTCAATTTTCGACTCGGCCAGATCATTTCGGGAAAAATGTTCAGTTCTGCAAAATGTTAAGACCTTTTAGTGTATAGTTTCGTATAGGCAACTCTATACGCGGACTATAGCTTAAAAGTGTCAGACTGCAAGAGTTTTTAGTGTATAGTTTCGTATATAGGCGACTCTTTAGTTTAAATTGGCCATTAGAAATTGACAAATCATTTAAATAAACAAAGAATTGATTGTATTTAATTTAAAACTCTAGTTTAATGTTATTATACTAATATATAATAGTTTAGAATGAAGGTAAACGAATGAGGGAAAATAATAATAATAATTATTTATTTTAAAAAAGTGACAGTAGTATATTAACAATTAAAGGTAGTGTAAAAGTATTTTATTATTTACTTTTATTATTCAACAATATTAATGAGGTTTGGTAAAAAAGCATACTTGCCTGTTTTATACTTTTTTTGGAAAGGTTTTTTTCATAGATATTTCATACACTATCGACCATCTCTAGCGATATGCATTATACATATTTTCGAACTTTATCTTCTCTTTCTCGGCGCCTCTTCCCTCTCTCTCTCTCTGGCTCTCTATCTATCTCTCTCTCTCTTATTTCTTTCGTTTCGTCCGAAACTTCATTCGATACACTTTTACCTATATTATCTGATCCTAAAATCTATGTTTCGGTGGAATTTAATTTTGGCCGATTCCGAGAAGTATAATAGCTTTCGCCATTCTAAAATACATCTCATTCTAAAGTAGTAAAATAGGATTTGTTAAACTGTAATTTTAAAAAGTCGCAGCATTGGTATAGTTTTATAGAACTTATAGTTAATTCAGTTTTTGTTTTTAATAGAAACCTATGCCTGGAATAGACATTCGACAGTTATTTGGGTACAATGGATGTTATATACGCCTGCAGTAACGCGATCAATGATGAAAAAAGGGATCACTCTGAATCTTCGAGTGCGCGGCATATGTTATATTGATTTTAAACGTGACAGGGGCTCTTGCGATCAGTGTTTGAACAACAAGCGCTAAGTGGGTCAATAAAGCGTGACGTTTGATGCCCGTCGTATTAAAGTTTATATGAAAGTCATGAAAACTTGGCAACGAAAACAAAACTATTATCGTGTTTTCTACGAAGTTGCAGTGCTGCCTATACTGTCGAGACACTTTAATGCGATTACTAATTAAAAAGCATTCACTTATCATCTAAATGAAGTTTCAATTTCCGAGAACAGTTTACACGAGATCTCTCATTTGTAATTACATACTTGTTAATCAAAGCAATGTTTATCAATTTTTCCATTCCAAGCGCTCGTATTCCATCTATATGATGTATACAATTGACATTTATGATATTCAGCAATGGATATTACGCTAATAGATGTCGATTAAAACCAATTCTATACTTTTAAGATTTTCCTACATTCAATTACAACATGTCCCAACCCAACACATTTTCCAAAGCTTATATACAAAATGAGAGCCTCTCTGACATAATTAATCAGCACCAATTAATTGAAATTGGTCCCGAGACCATTTCAAGTGCAGAAACTCGCTGCCATCGCATTCGTGCATCTATACGCAAAAACCTGTTTTTCGAAATTCAATTTCTGATGTATCTCTCCGAGTTGGCATTATAAAACGATGCACGAGATGCAAATTCACCAGTTTTCACATCGTGCGGTATGTAATATATAATACGGTACAAGAGACGCTTTGTATCTGCTAGCGTGCAGTTTAGCCGAGCGAGGGTTTAATCGTTGTGCGTGCGACGCACAAACTATGCGTGCAGCTGTACGAAAAGGGATATCGTAATTTATATATAGAATAACATGTATACTTGTTTTTTTTTTCTTTTTATTTTTTATTAAACTTGCGTTTATATTTTATTAACTTCAGGACGAATGCGAAATTATGCGATTAGATCAATGGAACTAGAGATTTGATCAGTTTATTTTACTTATAAATTTATTTAAAATTGCAGTTATTAATGCATGGAATGGTCTGAACTTTGAAAAAATTTTGTTATTTTTATTATTACGAAGTTTTAATCATATTAAGAGCCTCGGTGCAGTTGACAATTTTGCTTGGAAAATGTGAATTGTAAAAGTAAGCGGTAAATAAAGTTCGTTTTTAAATAAAGTTGGGTAATTATTTCAGTGAAAAATACTGTCTGTAACTAGGGTTTCTCTATATCGCGCTCAACTAGTTATACGCTTTCGATTTATTCATGCGAGTTCAAAACAGTACTTTAATTATGTAGTGCATTTTGTCATTGCGAGCAAAAGTTTTACAACTCATGACAGAGAAATCATATTAAATTTCTGCGGAACTATTTATATCACTTTTTTTCCATTCTCGGAATACAAGAGCCTTTTTTAAAATGGCAATCTATAAATATGTGTAGGGAATCAAATAATGCAAGTATATATATTATACAAAGGGAAATATAAATTATATGGACATAAAATACTTGTGTAAAGCTTGGATATTCTAGTAGGTATATCTAATAAGCAAAATACTCACTCTCCATACTTCTCTCTAAATGACATTTATAAAAGAATTTATATAATCTTTACCTGGAATTTACCGATCACGTAGTCCAAAAATTTTAATGTTTTAACACGTGGTTAATTGCAATGTATTTTTAGTACGTAAATAAATTTGAGGAAAATGTGGTGCTATAGTTCGCACACTTTTAGCGCTTTTGTTCTCTTATCCTGTCGCAAATCACGCGCCAAGTTTATAAGCCACTAAGTGTATTTACAATATTACATGTAGTCTTTATCTCTGATACGTGCAGTGTTGATAAATACTGTTTATACAAAAAGATTAAAGCGATTTTTCCACCACATGTGTGTTGATTAGCGCCACACTCCCCTACTCTCCTAAATTCAAATAACTGCAGTGATGCGTGCATGCAGTTTTCTAAATTGAATCATTCTTACAATAAAATTTCGATTCATCCGCGACCATATATAGGCACGATCATGGTTTCGATTTTCTTATTCTATTTAGCACAAGTGATTTATGCCTTATCTGTGTATAAATCAAAATTAAACGGACGACATATAGTCATTTGATAATAATCAGGTAAACAGGTACGATTGCCTTATGCCTAAAAGCTGGTGCAACGGCAATTAAATTACACAGACTGCGCGCAGTGTATCATTCGATTGTTCACTTTTGCGAAACGGGTCCCGCGCATTCAGATGCACTTTTGAAAATCAGCGCGTCGCATCTTTACAACACAATTTTCAGAATACAATGGCGGCAATCTCCGCCGTATAACGTCTCTTGTAAAACAAAAGGAAGAAGTGCGCGCGCGCATATAAGGTAAAATTGCTGGCTCGCGAGAGGTGCGAGAAATAAACTCTACGGCACATTATCAGTATATATATACAATAAGACACAGATGAGCATAACGAATAAATATAAAGGAAAAGGTACACGATATAGAGAGAAAGAGAAGAAGCCAATATATCGTCGGTTCCGATCTCGGCATCGTAAAGTCCATTATTTCATCGCGCGGAGAGCTTTCTATATGGTCGCACGGCGCTTGGGCTTCCTTCTCTCTCTCTCTCTCTCTCTCTCTCTCTCTCTCTTGCCACAAGCTCGTCTTTTATCGAGCGACGCTCACGATCGATGGGGACGGGACGGATACTGCACGAGACACCACCAAGATAACGGAATGGGTGTAAAGAGAATGTGTGGGTGTGCGTTTGTGTGTACGTGTCTGTACGAGTTGAGGCGTTTAGCGAATTGTCGCGTGCGTGTTTTGACAAGGTATAGCGCTCTTTCTTTTTTTTTTATTAAGTGCTGCCTCGAGTTTGCCGCTGCTGTCTTTTAATATGCAATAGCGTGCACTTGTAATTGTGCAATTATATAAGGAGAGCATCGACGCAAGCCTTTGTTTTGAAAGGTGTGTAATAACATTTTTACTTTGATCGATTTAATTAATATATATATATA
>UELV01077151.1:0-28156 GCA_900490015.1 Megastigmus stigmatizans | reverse complement strand
TATATATATATATATATATATATATGCGCAGTGCGGAAAATTAACACACTGCCTTATAGAATCAGACTTCATAATTCTACAGTTTGTTTAGTTGTGCAGGCTGGTCAAATTAAAAGAGAAGAATATAATAAGATAAGCGTATTTATATATATGTACAGCGTAGATTTATCGTGTGATTCTATATGTAAACTCTCTTCCGCGGATGTTTCGCATTACCGCGGTGAATTCTGAAAATAGATAAAAAGTTGGTTGAGTCGAGAATTGATCGCTTTACACGCGTTCTTCTTTTTTTATAGAGCAGAGCCTGAAATATTTATGTCTATCTAGCTGCGAGTTGAACAAATGATAATTTAATAAGCAAAGGTACACGAATGAATGTGTAAGTGGCTTTAATATTTAAATGGAAGGTGAAGTGAGTTTACGCAAATTGTGTATGCTTATTGTTATTTTTTTTTTCAAATTAGAGCATAATAAGCGAAGAAAAAGTGTATTATAGTGGTAAGATGCGAACATGGTGATTTTCTAAAATCCTAGTAATCTATACAGTTTTGTACTGTTAAATATATAAGTCACGTAAATGTAAATTGTGATTTAAAATATATAATTATGCCAGCACTAAAGAGTTGTAAAAAGTCAAATACAAATGTAACGGTACTTTGTTGAATGCCACTTTCTGGAAAAGGTAGTTTTTCATTGTATTCATAAAACTTATTATGCAGGAGTTTAATAAAATTAAGAGTTGAATTAAAAACTCGCGTATATAAACCTTGTTTCAGTTCATGAGTTTTTATCTGAAATCTGAAACAATACTTATTTTCCATTTTATTTTTCATACTTTGCATTCATGCTAATTTCACTATCGATATCGTCCAGGCCAAGTATCATATTTAGTTACATGGCGTACACTTGCGTGCAGTTATGTATTTAAAGTTTCCTATTTAAAACGTATAATACATATTCGAATAAACAAAATAATCAATTGATAGAAAATCAACCTTAGCACACTTTTTATAAGTTCAAGTCATAAAAATATTTGAATAAGTATGAATATTCAAGCTGAATTTGAATTTCAAATGCCAAATCACAATCGAAGTGACATTATCTCGGACGAAATAAATTTCGACTAATTGAAAATCTATTTAGATTACATCTAATTAAAAAAAAGGCCTCCACAACGGCAAAAAATATACAAGCGTGTCGTTAAAAAAGAAGCCAGCTCTCCGTCTTTATAAAAGTAGCACGCGATGCAAAAATGTATATAACGTCGCAAAAAGCGTAACCTGGGCAGAAATGTGGAGTCTAAAAAAAAAGGAATAATATTGCGCTCGAAAAAGGATGCGGAGCACGAGGGAGAAATACATACGAGATCAGTAAGAGAGAGAGAGAGAGAGAGAGAGAGAGAGAGAGAGAAAGAGAGAGCGTGAGCAGCGATTCCGGCAGATCGTCTCCACCGATAATTCATACACGCGTCATGCCTATATAGCTCTCCTTCTCTTTCAGCCTGTATATATGTATATAATATGCGCGCCCCGAGGGAGATTCGCTCGCACACTTACAGCTGCCTTCTTCTCTCCCCCTCGTATATATCCACACACACATACACACACAGAACGCGAGTGAGAGAGAGAGAGAGAAAGCCGAGACTTACAAATATCCGCTGATCGATGCGCGATTCGCTCGCCCGGTGCAGCGCGATAAGCCGCCGAGATATCCCCCTCCCCACCCCTCTTTACTCCTCTAAAGCTACCCTATATAGCTATACTCACACGTACACACACACACACGTGTATGTAACTCGGGGGGAGTTATAAGAAGGGCCGGGAAAGAGAGAGCGAGAGAGAGAGAGAGAGGGAGGGAGATAGATAGATCCTGAAAGTGTGCAAGAAGAGTATAGAGGGGAACGAGAGGCGCGCACGAAGCGTTATATCGAGCGTTCCACTTCGGTGCCACTTAAAGCGCTATAAAGGCCGACGTTGGAAACGTGTACATGACTTTCCGACGGAAGCTCATCTTCTCTCTCTCTCTCTCTCTCTCTCTCTCTCTCTCTCTCTCTCTCTCTCTTTCACTTTCGCTCACTCACTCAGTCGGTCTCTATAGGTTGCCACCGCGTCAGCCACCCACTGCTTGCTTGCTTGGGCGTCTTACTCTCTTATATGACACTCTCCAGTCAACCCTTATAAATACTCTCTCTCTCTCACACACACTCTCTCTCTTTCTCTCTCTCTCTCTATATATATAGTCGTCAACGCCTGTATATAACTCTTGAGCCACAAATTTTCGCGGACTCCTTATATAATGGCATCCCTCGCTTTGATGGGGGAAGCTTTGCTTGGGCTGCGGTTGAAACGTCATTCGGCTCGTTAAGAATATTGCACATCGGGATATATACGATGAGTTTCTCGGGTGGGAAGTGCTATTATGCATATATGTATTATGCTCGAGGAGTTGGAAAGGCAGAATCTCTACGTCGTATATGTATATAGTGAGAATCTTTTTCTGGATTCTCTTTTGTGAATGGCGCGGCAGTTTTCAACTGTGGATTACCGCGCGCGATTTTCTCGAGTATTTCTGAAACGTTGGACCAAATATATAGAGCTTTAAGTGCAAAAGTACTCTGATATTTGCAGTGCAAAGCTAAAAAGGAAATCCGATTTTTTTGCAATAAAAAGTCTACGAAACTTATACGTACGTATTGTTTGGAGTCCAAAATAAATATTTAATTTAAAGTAACTAATTCCCTTGTCTATAACAGAAAAATTTTAAGAAATTCAATAAAAGTACCGATTCAATGCCCGGCATCGTCTTCTTCCATGCAATTTATTCTCTCTTATATTTCCTTGACTATGCGCCTGTCATTTCTTGCAATAAAAAATTAACAGCGAAAGAAATGCTAATGCACAAAACAGACATATACATTTACTATTACTATATCGGCATACACTGCATAATAAGAGCTCGGTAAAGGTTATATCGCGGGTATATATTATATGAAGCACGTTTGTATGGCGCGTAGCAGGAGGTAATACGAGATACGCGCGGCTGGAATATCTCTCTCTCTCATCTCTGGGCTCTTCGTTTTCAAGCGACTTTCCGGCCGCTGCACCCCAAGCGGTTATTATCACTTTGCCCTTTCCTGCATTCACTCCAACCAGTCTCTCTCTCTCTCCCTCTCTCGCTCTGTCTTTCCCCTTGCCACTATATATTCTCTCCGCGTGGTATATGGGTGTATATACATGTATATAGAGGAGAGAGAGAGAGAGAGAGAGAGAGAGAGAGAGAGAGAGAGACCCGAGTGCTTGGTGACACTTAATCTCGGCTCGTTCTTCGCTCGATGGCGGGCGGCGATGCGCACACGCGAGTCGGGGGGGCAGGAGGGGGGGGGAGCGCGTGTGCACACACAAAAACGCCCCGAGAGAGGGTGGAAAGTGCCTCGCAACGCTCGTGAAAGATGGATAATGAGAGATAGAGAGCGAGAGCGAGAGCGAGAGCAAGAGAGAGAGAGAGAGAGAGAGAGAGAGAGAGAGAACGGAGAGAAGAGATTGGAAAGTCATGAGGGGGACGATGTTTGAGAAGCGTATAGGTTATGGTTTGTTACACCGTCGAAAATATTGTACGCGTAATATATATAGATTGGAAAGTGTGGCGCACGGGTTTAGGAGAATAAAAACGGGCTTCTGATGGATGTGTATAGTGTGTTAATTTCTCGTTATACGGGAAGTAATATAATGATCTGGAGAGATTGAGAGTTATTTCGATCGGAAGATTCAATTTTTTCAATCTCCGAGTTTGAATTAATTATATATTTATGTATGGGAAATCGATTTAGACTTTCTCATGATTACTTGGGTGATTAGTTAGGAAATTAGATCTTAAGCGGTGGTAATAAATCATCGGTTACTATCTCATAACTGTGCGGGGATTAAATGTTCAATTCTTGACTTCATTAAGTTTTACACTGTGCACCTATACTCACTCTTTCTCTCTCTCTCTCTCCCTCTCTCGGCTTACTCCTGATATTTCTGATAATGCCATCTTTATTGATCATTATAATTTTGTGCGTAATATGATAAAGGCTTCAATTTAAATAGGGTGAATGCCACCAATAAGAAAAGTCATAGAACATTCATCCAGGGTGGAGGCATTTTGTTGTACATTAGGTTTGGAATCACCTATAAGGGTTTATATAAATCTACTATTAAAACATTGATGAAACTGAATTCATCTTTGTTGAACTAACGCTTCAAAGTAAACAGCATTTCTATTATCAGCCGTATACCGTAGGCCTAAAGGTTCTGTACTAAACTTATTTTTTAAAATACTAAATAAATATTATCATTTGTATTCTAACGTTATTATATTGGGTGATCTAAATTCCGACCTATTGTGTGCTGTAGATGCTCCAAACTACTTTTACACCCAGTCGTTGAAAAACCTAATTCACGACTATGGCTTCTATTATGTTTCTTTTGGTGCTACGCATAGGTTATAGAGTAAAGCCAAACGTTTGATAAGTATATCATTACTTTCTCGTTACAAAAAGCTACGTAAACAGCTGAAGTGTCACGTTAGGCTAGCGCGGGAAAAGTTTTTCACAAACAAGCTCTAAAGTACTAGTGATTCGTCTTCTATATGGGGTTTACTACATAAATTGGGTGCAGTTGGTGCTCATAAGAGTTCTCCCCTGGAATCTTTCTCGCCAAACGAGTTAAATTCGTTTTATGCTAATGTTGCCACCGCTCATCCGTTATGTTCTACAGCTGAACTTGCTGGTATTATTGAGCTGCCTTTGAACCATGATGCCCCTATTTTTTTATCCTACTCATTTATCTCATGTTCAAGTTCTTCAAGCTGCTATTGAGGCATCATCTAAATCCAAAGGACGTAGTATTGACAATTTGTCATTGCTATATGTACGTGATTCTTTATGCGTTGTCTCTAAATACATGACTGAAATTTTCAATACCTATCTGGAGACTGATATCTATCCTGACTTCTGGAAAAAAGAGTTAATAATTCTACTAAAGAAGGGAGTGAAACTTAATTCGCCCTCTGATACAAGGCCCATAGCCAATCTGGCACATTTTGCCAAAGTTTTTGATAAACTTATCACTATCCAACGTATTGATTATCTTGAGGAGAATAACCTACTCTCACCTATTCAATCAGGGTTGCGCAAGCATTATAGTACACAATCTGCACTTATCAAGATCACAGAGGATATCCGTCGAGGTATAGATAATAAGATGGTAACCTATTTGATTTTAAAAAGGCTTTCGATTCCGTTAAGCATTCTACTTTACTACGTATCATGAAGGAACTAAATTGTTCTGATATATTCATTAAGTGGTTCCATTCCTATCTCTCCGGTAGGTCGCAGGCAATCTTTGATCTCCGTGGTAATTTATCTGGCTTTCTTAGTTTGAGTTCTGGGATTCCACAGGGCTCGAACCCTGGCCCGGTTGCCTTTTTGATATTGATAAATAGCATTGAGAATTGTTTAAAATAGTGCACTGATTCTTGTATGCTTTTGCTGATAATTTTCAAATTTATCTTCAATGCAAGCGTGCACATCTGCCCAAATTCATTGAACTATTATATTAAATGAGGATGCCGCAAATGTTGCTAACTGGTCTGTGAGTCATGATCATGAGTTAAATTTTTCCAAAACAGCTATTATTATCTTTGGTTCTGATCAAATGTTGAAGCACATTGATTACCTGTCACTTCCGCCAATAATTATTGATGGTCAGCATATAGAATTGAGAAATTCTGCTAAAAATCTTGGACTCACTCTAACGGAGAATCTCAGTTGGAATACACATATCTCCCAAATTACCTCAAGAGTACATGGAGTCCTCAAAAGGTTGCGATTTAGGGCACTTCCTTTCGCACAACATTAAAAAACAATTGGTTACCTCGCTTATCTTCTCTCTTTTTGATTATTTTTGCCTTACCTTTTGCAATTTATCTGCCTATTTAAACCTAAAATTACAAATACTACAAAATCATTTGATGCGTTATATTTTTCGACTACGAAAAGATTCTGCGTTGAAACCATTTTTTAAGCGTTTAGAATGGCTTCCTGTCTCTGATAGCAGAAATTACTTTATGGCTGTAACCACGTATAAGATCCTAACAAAGTCCAAACCGAGTTATCTTCTACCGTTCTTCCCTAAACTCAGCGCTGATATTAGAAGGTCGGCTTACTACCGGCTTGACCACATACCAGCGATCTTATAGTATTCAGGCAATGAAACTCTGGGATTCTCTCCCTTGCCATATTAAACTCAGGCCTGCAGTGGAAAATTTTAAGCAATTTTGCTTCTACTACACAAAGCTACACTTGTTGCTTTTGATTATCTTTGTTGTTATACTTACTGTTGTAGTTTAGCGAAATTCTATTATTGTTACATAGTCCTACTTCCTACATTATCATATTGTATAATTTTATATCAACTATCGTTACTATTGTAATACTATGGCGGTATTCGGTTCAAATGGACCTTACCGATAATAAATCAAGTTCATAGTCAAAGTCTCTCTCTGTATAGTTTTTCTCCTATTTCGCAGTCGGTACAACAGGGCCCTTTAACCCTTGACCCAACAGCGAGTCTGCTTGGTCAGTAAACAAGATCGCAGGTGATGTTAAGTTTTTACACGATGGTCTCTTGAATGGCCTATAGGGACCAAGAAAAATGTTAGCAATCCTAATTTACTGACATTACAGTATTTTGATTATAGTAAAAAAATTTATGGAATATGAAGACATCATTGCACTTCCTTGGCTCATAATCTATTATTTCGCAAAGTTTTAGGCCAATATTGAAATACTGCAGGAGATGGCATGTTCACAAAAATTTCACGTCTCGATGGATTTTCCGAAAGCTTTGCGGTAATGACGTTTCCAGTAGCCTTTAAATATCTGGCTGAAACTTTGCGAAATAGTAGATTATGAGCCATGAAAAAGTGTAATGAGATCCTAGTTTTTCATAAATCCAAGTAGTTTTTCTTACTGGAATCAAAATTCTGTAATGTATGTAAAGTAGAACTATCACATCCCCTTAATATGGGATCGAATTCTTATCTTAACATGCTAGGGTGTGACAGCGCGGTGAACTGTGTGAAGGAGTCTCTTGATGCGCTCCGAGAATCTGTCGAGTCCTCATGTGCTGTGGCCTGTGAAATGAATGACCGTAACCACGTACGGACGCCGGTACAGCGGGTACGCAGTCGAATCGGCATATTCTTTCCAACAGCACTCTTCTTCGCGTTAAACCTTTTCCTATCTTGTCGGCTACGCGTATTGTTATCTGCTCTCAGGAATGCGCCAAAGATAAGTTCAAGTCCGCGAAGATGCCCAGTGAGACATTGCTTAAATCCCTCAATCCAGCCGATCTCAAAATCAAAGTTAAGAGTCTACACTATACAGCGCATAACTCTGTCGTTTTGGAAGCAAGTAACGTTGACCGTGATGATTTAGCCATCACTCCTGTCTTATCACAGTTACACAAATTAAACCGGAAAATGAATTGAATCCGCGTATTATCATACATGATTTGCCAATAGACTACACCACTGATGAAATCCTGCGTTCTTTAATTGAACAAAATTTACCGGGTTTTCATGTTGACGATTTGAGGATATATTTGTATCCTGCACGTAATAAAACTCATCGGTTGTGTATTGTGGAATTAAAGCCGGAATGTAGAAAAGCCCTCCAAAATTCTGAGAGAATTCACGTGATGCTGCACTCATGTCGCTTTGTGGATCACATCTCAATTCTGTAGTGTTTCAATTGTATGGAATTCGGACATGTAGTAAAGAGTTGCGCCAATGACGTTCACTATAGTATCTGTGCCGGCGATCATTCATCGGACAAGTGAAATAATAAAGCGGCAACTCGTTGCCATAACTGTGCTAAAGTTAAGCTTCCAGATTCAACCCATTCAGCATGTGACAAATCGAAGTGCCCTCTATTCAGAAATAATTGTACTTAGCAAGAATTGTGGAGATGTTGCATATTATATTTACACTTCAGTCGCAGCCACGGTAAAGCCAGAAAAGTACTCGAAACGGCCGGAATTTTTGTTTCTTGAACTAAGAGTTAGCTTATTTGTCGGACAATCTATAGTCCAACCAATCCAATGTAGGGCCCAATGCTAGTTCCTGGTCTGACGTTAAGGAGGCTTTATTAAACTATAAGATTTAATACGATGCCATAATAATTATGGGAGATTTCAATACCGAATAGAACTCTGACTCATCGTCGCGAATGACTCTTTAGGTCTGTAATTTTTGGTCTGACGCATTATTCTGGCGGTTTTCACGCCACCATTGACTACATTTGTATCTCTGACTTTTCCAAGGTAGCCTCTTTCAACCATGCTCTAATTCCGAGTATTTCATAATACGACGTCCCTTTTGCCTCACTGAAGTATGAAGTTTTCCACTTCATTCCATGGCCCATCACGAGGAGAAATTACCGTAATTTCAATTTAAACAGCCTTCAATATCTGCTTCAAGATCTTAACTTAATCGACTGGAACATCCTTGACTCTCTTAATGATATCGACAGTAAAGTTCGTTTTTTTACGGAATCGATCAATTATCTATACGATAAACATGTTCCTAAAAAGAAGTTTTGCCGTTGGCTGTTGCCTTTCATCAGAAGTATTATCTTTGCTCGAAATAAAGCGTGGACGTTATAACCACCTTCGCAATTAGGTGCAACAGCTAACTCGTAATGCTAAGTATAATTTCTACCGTGCGAAATTGCAGAACTGCTCAAACTTCTCAGACATGTGGTAGACAATCAATGAGATCTGTTTTTTCAATGGATCAAAAAACTTGGTAATGCCGGCTTCCCCAGATGCTTTTAACAGATGCTTTATCGGCTTCGACAATTCGGCTCCCATCTTTGACCATGGTCCCACGGTACAAATTTTGCCAGATGAGCGGTTTTACTTTCATTATGTCGAGATTAACGAGGTGCTTGATGCCTTCTCTTCGGCAAAGTCAAATGCTTGTGGGCCTGACTTGATTCCGCCGAGGCATCTTAAATACTGTCTGCTTGACATCATCCGTCCCTTCATGAATATTTTTGACTTCTCATTACAATCTGGCGAATTTCTTGGCGATTAGAAACGTGCCATTGTTTCTCCCATACCTAAAGCTAAGAACTCGTCTGAAATTTCAGATTTTTGACCCATTAACATCCTATGTGCTGCTTCGAAAATACTTGAATCCATTGCCATCAGTCAAATTTCAAGTTATATGGAAAATCAAAATTTTCTGGATCCAGTTCAATCGGGTTTCCATAAGAATTACAGTACTCACACGGCTTTGGTTAGAATGGTGGACTATTTCAGGGTGGCTATCGATGAAGGATTCGTTACTTTGCTCGTGGGCATTGATCAACCACGCACTTTTGACCTTGTAAACATTAATCTACTGGTAGATAAATTTATCGTTTGGGCTCCTCAGACTCAACCTGTAAATGGGTTCGCTCATATTTATGGTTTCGCAGATTGTATTATTTCCAAACGGTGATTCCTCATCACCTCTAGAGAGAAACTCAAGTGTTTCCTTGCACCAGTGAGAGCACCAGTATTTTCCTTGACCTTTCCAATGAATTGACGATTAATTTCAATAGGAGTAAAAATGCAGCAATTAGATTTGTTATTGTTACCAAAATTTTTGAACATATTTCACCAGTGTATGACAAACTTGTAATTTTAATATACCAATATACAGGTGTGACCTTTTTTATGGATGTTTTTGAAGGTTATTCACTCCAATCTCCAATACGCCTTATTACCTTGGTCGCTGATACACCCGGTAGAAGACGCTGCTAATTAAAACTAATTACATGTGTTACTTATTGACTTGGGAATAACCCACTTGAGGAATAGTTTGATAATCAGCATTCATCAGTGTCGCGCTCAAACTTGTATTAAAAGTCATTTTGTGTGCGTATTTTTTAAATGTACAACGTAAACATTGTAGCAGTGCTTAATTATAGTTTTTTAGCCACTTTAACGCTCTTTCATCATCGCACGATCACTTTGTACTTTATATGTACGTTTATCGATTTTAGTTTTTTTATCTTCTTTATTATTTATTATTTAGTTTTATTTTAATGTATGAATTGTACCGAAGCATTCCGACCCTCGCGGAGAGCATTATGTTAATCACTATGTATTTTTCTGTATTTTGTAGTGGCTATCCTAAGACCTCGAATACTTAACCATAATAAATATTAATATTCAATTTAATTTAATTCAAATCTATGGTTTACCTTGAAGTGTATTTCACGTATTTACGATAGAATCATTTGTTGTATTGCTATACAGGTGCACAATTTATAAAGTTAAAAGCTAGTCAATACATTCTAGTACACAATTACATGCTAAAGTCCATGATTCGGAAATCGCTGATAAAGTGATTCAATTTTCAGATTGCAAAAGTCTCTTATCGTTTTCAAGATTGACTGCACTTCAGACACATTAAATGTTATCACAACATAATTATAGAACATAGTAATTCAAAAGCGCAGGAACAGCAATCTATACTCAATAGATTTCTTAGTCGATTTCAATAATGATTGTTTTTAAAAGTAAAACGAGCTCACGGAAAAAGATCGAAAACTAACATGCAATATCACGTAAACGGTCTATTCCAGTAATTATACTTAAATATATTCAAAGCTCTAAGGCTTTACGTATTCCTTATCCATGTATTATTATTAGTAATTCGTGCTATATTAATATATGAAATTGAGCAGTCAAGTATTAGGGTAAAAGGGAGGAAAAAAAGTATTACTTTACCTCGACCAAGCTAGAGATCCTTATCGACGAATGTATAATGCGGGTAATTTATTTTTACATTACAGGTGGCTTATCCAACGCGATCGAAATTCGGGTAGGAGGAGGGAGTTGAATCATATACTCGATGGATGTGGCCGATAACGAATTCACCGGGTTATAATGCACGCGGCAAAAACGTGGAATTTGTATATATACGTACAGATAAACAATATACGACTGGGTATTTTCATTAATGATAAATACGATTTCAGTGTGTGTATGTATATATAGAGATGTGTATTGGCCAGGAAAAGTTTATCGGTGCATTATTTGCGCTGTCCGCGATGACGTTATTGAACTATTATCGGTACTTGTAATTATTACGCTGATCCGTCCGCGTTTTGAAAATATATCTCGCGAAATCTGTAAAATGTTATTTTTCGCCTTTTATTGTGTATTGTTATATATTATATGCATACAAGGGTGCGCTCTCACGGGGGAATGGAAAATTTCTGTCGAACGTTTCATTTACTTTTATTATATTAATTTGTTACAGTGCGCATACTCGCGATTCTTTGAAGTTGATCGAAGCATAATATTGACGTTTTGTTATATATTACGGCGTGTTCGATTCGAATTCTTAAAAATCCTTTCAAATCGCATGAAAATTATTAAATCAGCTTCGATTCGATTTTTAAAATTAATGCTTTGGCGTGTATATTAATCAAATTTGACTGTTACCCAGAATTTTATAGGAATTTCATTAAACGGGAGCAAAATTGTAATGTGTATAATGCATGGCATTGTGCTGATAATAACATTGTGTAACTGCAAATATAATAAAATCCCTTTATACGATATTTTACAAAGAGCTTAAGCGCAGACTCGAACCCGGGCTTTCGAATTATTCATTCAGTGGACTTTATACCAATGGAATAGGAAAGTAAATAATTTTTAAAATCTCAAATCAACGATGCATTATTAAAACGTTGCCTCTAACGACCCCTCAACGCTCGTTGCACTTTATTTCTCATCTTTTATATATACAAAACTCGGCGAGAGAAAAGAACCCCTGCACGCGATTACGTCGCCCGCGGAGCAAGAAACAAAAAGATTCCCTTTTAATTTCATCATACCCGTATGCAGTCCAACGAGCTACACACGCACACCCACACATACACAGAGAGATTCGCGACTGAAAAAGAAAGAAAGAGAGTGTACTGCGCGCGGGGTGCAAGAAAAAAAGGTAAAGAGCCGAGGGGGAGAGAACGCATTATACTCGATAACGCGCAAGAGAGCCGGGAGGCAAGAATATAAAAAAAAAGAAGAAGAAGAAGAAGTAGAAGAGAAGAGAGAGGTAAAGAAGGAAAGAGAGTGTATACGTCGAGAGTAATGGAGGCGCGCGCGAGCGAAAGATGTCTACCTTCCCTTCGGTGAAGGACGTAAATTCGTAAGTACGTGGTATATACACGCGGTAGTACCGAGGGGGCGGACTCTCTCTGAAAGGAGATGAGAGAAAGAGAGAGCGAAGAGGAGATAAGCGGGTGAGCGAGGGAAAAAGACGAGGGAGAGAGAGAAGAGAGGAGTAAGAAGAGTCTCATTGAGCGAAAGAGGTGTATAGCGCGCGCGCACGCGAGTCGAGCCGTATATATACTGTACGAGAAGAGAGTCAAAGAGAAACGGTGTGGTTAAGTGGCGCCCCATTCTCGTTTCGCAAAATATTATTAGATTCTTCTTCGCGCTACCGTGTGTTTTATTCGCAGCCGCCTGGCCTGCAGTCGCGGATTTTTCTTTTATCTTTGCAGCGCTATGGGGTTTATATACGCTTCGGGGGAATAAAAAGTAAAGTTGGCTTATATCGATACGTAAAAATGGTACGTACGCAGTGGCTGAGATACATATATATATATATTCGGATTCAAAGTACTAAGCGTTATAATATCTTGGTATTTGATAAGAGCACGGGAATTCTATGATAGGAGTATTAATTTAAGATGCGCGCGGGCGCGCGGCTCGATTACAAAAGCGGAATAACAAGAAAAAGGGAAAGGGGTCGCGCGATAGTGCACATAAGCTAGAATAGGAGAGAGAGAGAGAGAAAATGAAAAAAAGATGAGAGTAGAAAGACCTGACAAATACAGACAAAAGGCAAAAGATGAGCTCTGCGAAGAGAGAAAGGGTGAGAGAGAGAGAGAGAGAGAGGCGGTACACAGCGCAGGCAGCCAGATAACGCCGCGGCAGCAGTGCATGCTGCAGCGTCGAGCTCACGCGACAGAAGCAGTTTGTCGCGCGCTTGCATGGCTGTCGTGTATTACCGTATACGAGCGCCCTGCTACAAGAGATACCAGAGAGGAAGAGAGAGAGAGAGAGAGAGAGAGTATAAGATGGAGTGCGTGCAAGAGTGAAGAGAAAGAGAGAGTGAGAGAGACGAGCGGGGAAAAATGAGTCTGCGCCTATATATATATGTATCCTCTCCACCTTCCCGTATATCGCCATCTTGTTCTCGCCCTCCGGCGAATTTAGCGCCGCGCGAGACTAAGAGTGGATGTATATAAGGGCAAGACGCGCGAATACGGTGAGTTCCGTGTTGGCAGTGTTTCGTGGGGTCATGAAAAGCGGGATGATAATTTCAATGGTATAATAAATTTTGTGAATGATCTGTCGTGGATTTTTTGTTGTTAAGAATTTTGGCTTGATTATTTATACGCTCTTTATTTTTTACATATATTTTTGAGTAATTTTATTATATGTATTTTTTTGTTCGAACAGATAATTCAAGTAATTCAAGTAGTAGACAGATAATATTAATTCCTTATTGAAAAGAAAAAAAGGAAATTGTAAAAATAAATGAATATGAAATAAAAATTGAATAAAATGATATCTTATTGATCACTAATAATATCGTTGATGAGTTATCGCAATGCGACGATAAAGAGACACGGAAACGTTAAGTATACAACGCAGGCAATTCCTCGGCACCGCATAAGAACTAAATCTCCTCATTACTTCGCCGACCAAATCGCAGTCGCCACGGAAACCCTAGTGTGTATAATACATACTTATATATATACAATATCCGCGTATCCGTGTGTTCGTGTGTACACACGAAAGGGGCCGGCGCGGAAAAGAGAGATTTCTGGCTCGGATTGCGGAAAACACAACGGGGCAGGAAAGTGATAAACGAAAAGGAGCGACTCGACTCCTTTATTTCTCTTCTTTGTCGCTGCTTCTCTCTCTCTCTCTCTCTCTCTCTCTCTCTCTCTCCCTGTTTCTTCACCTGTGTACAGAGAAAAATAGCAAAGAGAGACGACGGGGTTTTTAGATGGAAAATAAAAGCTGCGCGAGTCGAGGTACGGCCTTTAATTTCGCTGAAGGGAGGCTTCCGGACACATCCAGGCCGCATAATACGCGCATAACAATGAGGCAGAAAGCGCGGAAAAAGCAAAGGTATTTAAATAATTCTGCACGAGGCGCTTTATGTGTCCGTGTGTGTGTGTGTGTGTGTGTGCAGGAAACAAAGTCGTTTGCATGAATAATCATACGGTCGCTCCGTCGCGTGTGGCTTTTCTTTTGAAAACACGAACAGAACACGTATACACGCGTGATCTGCGCGACACGCCGCAAAGATAGTGAACAACGAAAAATTAGAGTTGCCTATATACACGAGTCCATTTGGTTAAGCTTCGTTTTTATATAATAACCGGGTAAGTAATTGATTCGTTGATTCGGTCGTGTTCCGTATTGAATAAGCTATTATCTCGCAGGGTGGGGGAGGAGGAGTTTGAATTTTCGTGCGTGTGGGTGGGTGTGTGTGTTTATATTATAAGCCTGCAGGCTAAATCCAGCGCGCTCGCAAGGGCGGGTTTTATTTCGCGCGTCAATTTGCTTATGCTAATGGCGCGCTCATAACCCGTAATTAAATTCTGAAGTTTATCAAAATTTCAGCGCTAACGATTATGTACAGGACAAGAATGTTATAAAATATTTAATGGCTTGGTGTATGTGAGGTAGAGATTGTATGTGTGTGTATATATAAAGGTAGTATTATACGATGACATTTTATATTATACGTCGAAAAGCAGGGGAGAGAAAGAGAGAGGGAGATTTCTCCTTTTTTTTCTTCTTTTAAACACCAAATGCATTTATGGTGCCTTAACGAGATGGAATATACGTGGATAAGAAAATAATGTCGTTTAATGCTTTAACCAATAATGGGAAGAGATAAAAAAGGTTCGTTCATTTGTGCTCGTATTATTTTTTAATAATATATTTAAACATTGTTTTGTATAATAATCTTTGTTTTACGTTATTGTGTTTAAGTTAAAAGGATCGATAAGCTTATATGATTTAAATTAGTAAAGTTTATTGAATTTTATATCAAATGTATGCAATCTATTCGATTAGATGATCTGTTTATGTATAACTTTAATTGTGTGATATATTTAATATATAACGACATAAAACAATACTATATTAGCTGCTAAAGCTCAACAATTAAATACAAATATTGCGATATTTAAATCCATCCAATATAAACTAAAAGTTTCCTCATAAGTTCCATTGTATGATAATAGATGACGCCAGTAATGTACATATATTCTTAAGATCTAGCCACAGTGTTGTGGCTGTATAACTGTAAAGTTGATGCCAATAAAAATTACTATACTTAAGATCTAGTAAATCACAATTCACTGCCAGCTGCAGGCTATTGTAATACATATTTATATTTATATTTATAACAGAACTATGTAGTATAATGGTAATACTGCATGAAAGTTTATTGAAAAAGTAGTTATAGTAATTATTACAAATTCAATTCAATTAAATAAATTTGCAACCCTTAAGCATTATTCAATGACTTCAATTATTCTTCACGTACACAATTTTATCATACATCCAAATACACGCTATCTAATACATCCGTAAATGTAAATATTTAGAGGTACACGCAAATATTTGCATTATCTTCTTACGAGCGATGAGCTACAAAATTATTATTTTCATAATTGAACACATTGGAGCTTATTATTTGAGATATTATTTGATATTCATTTTTAATCATCAGGATGCAAAGTATAATCAAAACCAGGAGAATACGTTTTATAATCAAAACAGAATTAATGATACATTGTATTTTGTATTTTATTACAAAACTGTTACAATCGATTTCATCAGCTTAACGGACCTCCAACGAGAGTCTTTACAACAAAATTAATCCTCAATATTCCCATTATTTTCTCAAATTTTATTCCACATGAATAAATGATAATAATAATTATTGTATGATTGCGTTTAAATATCGACATTGAATTTTATCTTGCGATTTGTATACTTCTTGTTTTGGAGTCTGAATTTTGTAACTTTAATTAGTTAAGCATTATTTAAATAATCATTGATTTATATTAGCAATATTGATGCAGGCTTGAAAACAAGTAGCTCTCCAAATGCATTCGAATATCATTTTCCGGGAAAAGCGGCTTATTAAAACTCGTAAAGCGTAGTGTTCGAACCAACCGACACCTTTGAAAAATTTACCCGATTCGATAACTTTGGCATAACAGGCCGTGTACCTATACATCACCTTTACTGTAGCAATACAGTCGGTCGCATCACAATTTCACGAACTCATAACACAAAAAAAGGCCGTCTACAAGCATCAAACCGTTCTTCCTCTTTTCTCTCGAACAAGAAGTGGCATAAATCCATAGGGTATAGGCTTAAGGCGAGCTCCAGGTGTGCAGGTATAAGGCATGCATACATATATATATATACCTCTATATCTACAACATGGTAAAAGTCTCTCGCTCTCCAGAGCCTCTTGTATTATACCTACACATTCACGCAGAGACCACGTGGTCTCTTCTCCCTCTCTCTCGCTCTCTCTCTCTCTCTCTCTCTCACTCTCTCTCTTTCTCTCTCCCTCTCTCTTCCTCTATAGTGGGGGCAATCCGCAAGAGCTGCTAGAATGCGAGCGAGAGAGAGAGAGAGAGAGAGAGAGAGAGAGAGAGAGTCATTGCGGCGGCGGCGGCAGCAGCGGCGACGGCGGCGGCGGCAAAGTGAGCGGTGGGGGAAAGCGAGTACGCTGCGCGGAGCCGCACACACAGGCCACTGCCACCGCTGCGCGTCGCTGATTAGTTGACATCCGATCGTCGTGGAGAGTGTTTCGTATCTTTCCCCATGGATCCGGTGTTCTGACCACTTACAATTACACATTATCCACGCCTCGTGCTTTGTTTAACGCGTTCAGTGCCATTACGCATTTTGCACGTATATATCGAGACAGTGTTGTTTGTGCCGATTATCCGCGCCCGTAGTGCTAATTAACCTACCTCACTTCCCCCTCCCCCACCCAACAAGTGTGCGCGCGCAAGGAGTGTTTTTTTTTTCTCGAAAAAGTGTGGTATTTTTTTCACATCGTCGATCGCCCGCTGCATACCGCAGATTCACACATTAACGCGATGACGGGCGAGTGAGTGCATTTATGTGCGCGAGACAGTGAGAGAGAGAGAGGGAGAGCGAGAGAGAGATAGAGTGGAGAAAAAGAGAGTTTACATGGAAAACGGAGCCCGAGCTCGAGTTGGTGCCAAGTGAGGTACGCTAATACAGTTTAAATTGGGCTGGCTCTGCACAGTGTCTGTGTGTGTGCGTGCGTGCGTGTGTGTGTGCGCATTGGAGCGGGGCCGGTTTAAAGATTGTTACGAAAAAAGGGAAAAAAAACCAAGACCTCGGGCATCAGTTGAGGTTGATCCTGTAAAGGCACAAATATTCCGGGGATAACGAGGAGGGAGCGCGAGGAGGCAGGCTCGTCGTCCAAGGAGGCAGCCTCGTCTTCGTCGTCAGCGTCGCCGTCGCCCCGGCCTTACGTGGGCCAGACGCTTGACCTCTCCAACAGCAAGAGGATGTATCCGAGTAGCGGTATCAACGCGGCAGCTGTGGCTGCGGCAGCTGCCGCACGACATCCGGTAAGTCCTACCAACGCACTTATATATATGTATATACACGAATTTGGCGTTCTATGCTCTTCTCTCTTTCCCTCTCGTTCTCTCTGCCTAGCCGACACCCCTTTTTTTTCCTTCTGACTTCTTTTTCGGAAGCCGATCAATTCTTCTTTCTTTTTTTTCTTCGAGAGGAGAAAAAAGGGAGAGGCGGGGCAGTGAGTGAGAGAGAGAGAGAAGTTAAACCGCACATGTCGCGTGGCTTCTTCGTTTTTTTTCTTTTGGGGTGTAAAAGTCTACTTTTTTCTGTTATGCGCGTTTTTGGAGCGAGCAGGATATACGCACACGTGGCCACGTTGTTGTCGGGGGTAACCGTCGGATCGCTGAACGCTTGGATGAGGAGAGTCTTGTACCTTTTTTTTTCTTTCTGCTTATCGAGGTAGGAGAGATTGATTGGATGGAGAGAAGAGTATACGATGGTTTTTGTGAGCAATACCGTGTTTTGGAGCTATATGTTAGGAAATTGAAATGGAATGGTTTTGTAACTGTCGGACGTTCTTTTATGCGTTTTTTTTTGGCTATGAGTAGTGGTAAGGGTTTTTTGAAAGTTATGCGCTAGAGTCGTTTCTGTGGTATACGCATTTTTTCGCTTACTTGCCGGTTTCGTGAAGGAAGCATATCGAGAGGAAGGTGCTGCGATCCGACGGAAGAATTCCGAAGTTGAGCGCTGACTCATCTCTACAGTGGACTTCGGAATCTTTTTCTTACGTATTTGAATATTTTAATTTCTAACTGTAGAGAGACATTTTACTGTGAATTATAATTATTATTCAATAAAAAAAAAAAAAAAAAAAGACAAATTCTCGTAACCCAACGGATCGACGGCCAACTGCGGAAAATACACGTTCCCGTCGGATACAAGCCGGAACGAGCATAAAAATTTACTTGCTCCAAAGTAACCGGTGAAAATTTGTTCGGCCACTTCGGAGCCACGGCGGACAGTACAAGAAACTTACCAAGCGTCAACAATTTTTTTCCCTTTCCTCCTCGAGGTCGTAAAAATCCGGAGAAAAAGCCGAAAGCGCAAAGAGAGAGAAGAGACGCGCGATGCTCGGATATATATGTGTATGCAGATGGCACGGCAAAAAAAAAGTGTTGAATATTTCGTTCACGTCTCGCTCGTTCAACGGTAGTCGGAAACGATTTTGCGACGTCGCGCAAGAACACTCGTTGCTTTTTTTCCTCTCTCTTCTTTCGCGACGCTTGACTAGCAGCACAAAGAAACGGAAAACGTTATTTGCATACTTGTGTATAACGCACACTGTATAACCCAGAGAAAGAGAGAGAGAGAGAGAGAGAGAGAGAGAGAGGGAGAAAAGCACTAAACGATATTTATACAAAATCGCGCTGGCGAAGGAAAAGGGAGTCTCGAATTTCTCACGCCAACATTTTTCCTCCGCACGTACTCGTTCTCTAACAATAATTATATACGAGAGAAAGAGCGATCGATCAACATTTTCAGCGATTCGATAAAAGAGAGAAATGGCGATTGTAGAAAAAAGACTGTATTTACCTACATGAAACGGAATTCAGGGAGCGGAGAGAAAGAGAAAAATGTATATATATATATATATATGGTACCTCGATCGCGTTTCATTCTGCCTCTTGGAGAAGAGAGTGTTTCGGTTCGTTAGTTACGCTCGCTAAAATTCGACACGTCGAGCCTCTCTCTCTCTCTCTCTATATATATACATATATAACGTGCGCACGCCTGTACGTATACATATACATATGTATATATATATTTTTTTTTCACACGCGTACTTTTTTTTCTCTTACTCCCGAGCTTCCCGCCGTGCAAAAAACGAACCCGAGGATTTACTCGTTTCTGCTCTCTTTTTTCTCTCTTGTGGATTATATGTAAACGCGCGCGCGAGGGTTGATTTAATTTTTTCCACGTTGCCGCACTACTACTGGCTTTCGAGGGGGCGACGAGTCGAGAAAGACCAAGTTCATATAGATATACATATGTATATATTATAGGATTATATGAGCGATTTTCGGATCGTTTCGAGAAAATCGCATTTCTGTTAATTTCTTGCTCGACGCCAGGGCGCATCATTATCTATTTTGTACAATAGTTTTTTTCTCTCTCTTATGTGAGCATGTTTTATGTATATGGCTCGTCACGTTGTTTTGCGTGACTGAACGGTTGGAGGAACGTTGAAATTACAGTTTCCTTTTTTTTTCCTTTTATTGCTATCGATGAAGTGTTGTTTTTATCTAGTCTCGAGATATACGATTTCATTCAAGATACGGCGACGTGTTATTAAATTCGTTAATTTCATTGTGCACAGCCGAGATAATGGAATTAGAAGTAACATAAGAAGCGTTTATAATGAAATAGCTATTAAGCTGATTGTCTGTGTAGTTTTTGTCTTGCGTTATTAGATATAGCTAGATTGGGAACGAGTCAAAAAGTTGAGGTTATTATTGGTGTACGGTGACTTGACCAATCTAAGTTTAATATGCTTTTCAAGACAATCTTTTTTAGCAATCTAGTGTAACAAAAAACCGTCTGAAAAGATTATACGTCATTTTTTGCGAGGCTGCCGCTAAAGCTTTTATTTAGCTTTATACACTTGGTTTGCGGTTAAAGAATGATATTTTGCCAACTGTGACAAAATTGTTTTGTTCTCTCTTTATGTTACTGCGCTTATTGTAATTGCTGACAGTGTAAGCATATATCTTTCTTGTTAAATTTTAATTCTGCTTTTTAAGTATTACGACGTATTATATTCTCAAAATTTTACAATTTTTTTTAAATGTTCACATTTAAAATTTAAAAGTGTGCAATTTAAAATATTTTCGAGCGAAATAAAAGGAAAAAATAAAACGCCCATTGATAATTTTATGATTGTAATCGCGATATAAATATTGGTGTAAAATTGTAGCGAAAGACAGGATGGAATATTGAAATGATTTGAAATGCTGATTTCATCAATTTGCCAAATTGAAATGGCGGTTATTTGCGAATTAATCGTGCAGGTATTTTCTTTTGTCGAATATTTTTATTTAAATGAATGTCGGAATCAATATGAATGTCAGTATACAAATCAGGCATCGTGATACCAACTTTATCAAATTAACTAATTGTTTTCATCAACTGCACAAATAAGAAAAATTATATACATTTACTCTCAATATTAAACATTAAATATAAAAGAAAAAGGGGAAAAAATCACAAAGATACAAATTATCATAGCACAACCAAAGTGTTTTCAAACTTTCCTGCCAACATTAGCAAACAGCTGCTGTTCAAGGAATCCTATATACGCCTTCATTTCAATAAACACTCGCGTGGCAAGAATATACATGGCAAGTATATACATATGAGTTGTATACATAGCAATGTCCAATAAATCCTCAGTCAGTAATACAATAAAAAGTTCTCGCGAAACGCGAGAAAAGAAAAAGTGAGATATTCCCCGCGTAACCTCATCATCATCCACGCCGATTATAACATCGAGTATATTAACAGAGTGAGAGAGAGAGAGTTGCACAAGCAACGCGCGGCAACTTTGCAAGATGCATATAAGCTTGTCCAAACATTACGCCGACTCGTGTATAATTACATCCACTCGATATATATACCTACACACATACTGACTAATGATCTCCGTGTGCAATGCACCGAGACTCTCGACTCGATCATTTCGAAATGCGCACTGCACTACACGCGTGCGTTATACTATATTCGAATGAATGAACGGACGATGACGTGTGGACAAACAGAGAGAGACAGAGAGAGAGAGAGAGAGAGAGAGAATCACGGTTCGTCGATATATTTCCGCGAATTTCCTTCCTTTTATAACCCACGTATCGTAAGATTTCGCGACTTTTTTTTTCTGCTTGCTATTCTAAAAGCCGTAATTCTCTTCTGCTCAAATTGAAGGTTGTGTGCCGCACTCGAATCATTTCGGTTTCATTCATATACTCGTCATAAAAGAACAAACCAAAAAATAAAACTGCAGGACAGTGTAAGCCTAAAAGCCGAGAAAGGGAAAAAGGGTTGAAAAAGGAAGTGGCACCTCCCCCCCCGTTCGTCATTTCTGCGGTACAACATCCAACAACAATGGTTCGTCTATATATGCTCGCCATAAAATGAGCGTCGTTATATGCATCCGACAGCGCGATAAAACGCAAAGTCGCCGGCGTGGCGCGCGTGTTCGCACCATATATATGTACACGCGCATGCATGCACCTTTATATACACACGGAGCGACTGCATACCTCGGTGTTGTATATATACACTTGGGTATATACCTGTGACAATCGGTAATAAGCCTCGTCGACACGCGTGAGTTTTGCAACCGCGACGTTGCGCTCTTTTTCTCTCTCTCTTTCTCTCTACCTCTATATATACACATCGTATACAAGCTCCTGTGTACACAATATTATGTAATAAGGTGATCGATAGTCTAAACCGATGGTCATAATTTGTTTAGAATCTTGTTGCGGCTCTGTTTCGATATCTCGCTATAATAAGTTACAGCTTAATTCTCAATAGCCTTATCAGTTGTTTAATTGTTTACGATCGATTTGAGGAATATATAGCGCGCACGGAAATGCACTCACCGTGTTTCTCGAGCCTGCTTATCTCGGGCTCTGTTTCCACGTCGCCGTTTATTATGAATCATAATCGAGTCGAGGCATTCTGGCGTTGGTGGTGGCTACAATCAATAAAATGCTCTTTGCTTTTTTTTTTTTTAATATTTATGCACTGAGTCAATATTACAACGTATTTATCAGCTTCGCGGGCACTTAATCACCGATAAAGCGCTGAACAACACTTTATTCCACACACACCAACGACGGTATATGTATATTGTTAATAATGAAACAAACCGAGCCGCGCGCGACCGATATCTCTTTCCTCGATTTCGTGGACGTGCGGGAATCGTATCCTCACCTCTCTTTCTCAATATACATCCACCACATAGCAGAGCGCTCGCGAGTGTGTCGCGGAACAAAAGCCCAGCTCTAGCATAGGCGCGAGAAAAACTTTTAATTGCAAAAAAAAAGGCCAGCAGCGGCTTCTGGAAAAAAAAATATCCGCCACCGCCGCGCAGCCGCGAAAGTGCATCGGCTGCAATCTGCATGGGGAGGGGATTGTTTTTTCTCTCTCTTTCTCTCTGTGCTGTATACACGCTTGGGACCTCAGGATCCTCCGTACACTCGGTAGTCTGCAATCGCGCTGAGATCGCGTTTTTACAGCTCTCTCGTGTAACGCGGAAGGTGTAAGCCACCTGCGTATATGTATATATACATGAAGAGAGAGAGAGAGAGAGAGAGATAGTCTATCTCTCGCGGAGCTTTTCAAGCTCGTTTTCATTCGGTAGCCGCGGCATACAGCAATCTCATCTCGCTGAGTGCCGCTGCTGTTGCTGCTGCACCGCCCGCCAACTTGGAACGTGATCGCACCGAGTTGTACACACACACATATACGTTTATACATACATATACTACTTCACATGTACACGTGCAGACATTGCGGATGGCGGTAGTACAGAAAAGCTCGTTTTTTCTCTCGCACAGTCGTGTGAGTTTTAT
Organism: Megastigmus stigmatizans; assembly: GCA_900490015.1. Lineage (NCBI taxonomy): Eukaryota > Metazoa > Arthropoda > Insecta > Hymenoptera > Megastigmidae > Megastigmus > Megastigmus stigmatizans. The sequence goes on along the minus strand of UELV01077151.1, from coordinate 4,803 downwards.
CGGCATCGAATGAAATATGCGTCAGCTATGCTACTGTGTGTGTAGGTGCACTGCAGGACACACTCTTATATACCCGCCCGCGACGTTGAGCAAACAAATTTCATTCGCTCATATATTTATCTTGAGTCGCTGTACGGTGCGGGTTATATTCTTTTGGCCTCGTGTCTCCACGCGACTCGTATAATTTCACCGCGGAGCTGTTTTAAGAGCGAACGACCGGTTATATGTGTACATATATATATAACTGCATCTTTTATATACCTTCACGCGCGTGTGTATAAGGATATGTCAATTTATGAGTTTACGCATACCTATAAATGCATTGACGTGCAGGTGCGTGTATAAATGTTTTTTTGGGTTACGCGTTATACGTTTTTGCGATTGCCCCGCGCTCTTATTAATATGCACTGACTGTTATAACATTGGGTAAGAGAGAGAGAGAGAGGGAGATAGTCATACTACTCGACGAATGATTTGCGGGAGTTGAGAGTTGATTTCGGGGAATCGAAGGGGGCCATATATATGCAGTATGCGAGCTCACGAGCAGGGCATGCGCAATTTGTATTCGTTAACTCGCGAATAATCGACGATGCGTTGTGATTTATTTATTGCACGGCGGCGGCGGAGCGGCCGAGCTTATAATACCGAGAAAAATTAAGTGGGATGGATTATAACTTCGCTGCTTGCTTTTCTGCTTGCTCGATGCAGTTTTTTTGCGGCGCTTCTCTATGCATTTTGTTCTTCGTGACTTTACGCTGCCTTTAGAAAGGTGTTATGTGACGAACGAATAGAATTTGCTCGAGCGTCTATAATTTACGGTTGTGCTAAAATCACTACCCCTGGAGAAAACGTAAATAAATGGATTGTATTTGCGACTCAGATATTTTACTTTGTTAACATTTATCAAATATTCTCAACTACACCGAGCAATCGAGTTTCCCTCATGAAACTTTAATTCATGAATAAAACAAAAAAAGAATCAATATTTATCTCGCTCTCAACTAATAATTTTTTCACTTGTATGGCACACAGCGTACAATCGCGCCAACAGTCCGAAAACACGTGCGGGCGTGCGCTCGAAAATTGAACAAAACCCATCATTTTTCAGAGTTTTCGCACACAAAACGCGGCGCAACACGTATACACGTGGAAAATAAAACTATAGAAATAGAAGAATGAGAGGCGGAATGAAAAATATTTTGGGTCACAACCCCTATATGTACACGTGCACATTTTCGGTCGGTCGTAAACATTGAAAGCACATAATAGTACGCCCCAATATTGTACCTATATATAGGTATAGGTGATAGATTCGTGGCGCGAGCTTTGTGCCTTTTTAGCACCGATCGCGAGAGAGCGTTTCTCCATACGATATAGCGCGCAACTGAAAAGTTAACCGTATATGCCGTTTCATTTTGTATTCCCGTCAAAAAGTACGTATGGTTTACAGTTATATACGCGTCTTTTGTGATATTTATGCAAATAATTTATAGCAGGTAATTACTCGCCGCTTTCACTTCGAAAACACTCGTTTACGATATATTTACATGACTCGGTAGTATCCGCTTATAGTCCCCCCTGCACATGACTCTCTCTCGAAACACACATCACGCAAACAGAAGCAAAAGCGTGCATCTCGGTGTTTTTTTTTTTTGCGCTCCACTGGAAAGTTAACGATTTGCGAAGAGAAAAAAAAACACAGAGGGATCACCTCGAAGTGCGAATTCCCTCGTCTACACAGCCATCATGCAATATACCTACAAACGAAAGCATAAACGACGAGTATAGACGAAATTCAGGCTCAGTGGTGTCTACGTGTGTATAAGCCGTAGAAGCAGCTCCGACAAACGAAACCGAGATTACGTCATTTCTCTTTGTAAGCCGAGAGGGAGAGGAAGAATCCCGCGTCTGAGCGACAGAGACTCGTCTTCTTTTCTACTCTCTTACTACCTGGAACCCCTCGAGGTAAAAGCCGATCGCATATGGTCGAAACGTGTCTATATATATATATAAACGAAAACGACCAAGAGAGCCTAGCTCTCTCTCCCTTAACTTTTCACGGTCTAATCCTATTAGCGCCCCGGGACCCATAAAATTTCGAGCTCGAGATCCTCTGAGCTTTTCCTCTCTCTCTCTCTTTCTTTGTGGGCGCGTCCCATGAAGGAATATATATATATATATATATATGTATAGAGGCAGAAGCCTGAAAAAGGGAGGAGTTATACGGCCAAGTGCAACGAGTGTAAACACAGGTGCTCGGAGAGGTGGAGTTTCTGTAGGAGAAAAAAAATTGTATCCAGGAATTGATGATGAATGACGGGGGAGAGCGAACGAGATGGAAAGATAAAGTGAGAAGGATGCATAATTGAGTATGCTACAGCTTGTTTCTTTTTTCGGAACGTTTACATTGTATGCCACTTTTATATTCGAAGAAAAAAAAAGACAATCAAAGTAGCGGTAGCACGTGTTTTTGAAATACCGCTCAATACTTGCATGTTCTATATATACGTTGCGCGAGGTCGCTTTGATAATATATATGTAGGAAAAAAGAACGAGAGGCGATAGCGAATCGAGAAAGGAAGAGGAAAAGAGAGCAAGATGGAGATTGAGCCGAAGCTCGTGTTCAGCGCTGACGCTGCTGCTGCTGCTGGTAGTTCTGCAGCAGTGCTCGAGTCCAGTTTCGCTGATCCCCATTGTGATCGAGTGCTCCCTTCGGATTCCGTTTTGTTATTTCCGCTGCTCATCTGGCTTCCCTCTATTCTCTCTCGCCGTCTATTTTCACGCATCGACTCGCTTTATTTTGCACCGCCTCACCGCTTACACACACGCGTTCTCTTATACGTTTTTTTTTACTTTATTTCCCAACGTTTTTATTTTTCCAATGTGTGTGTGTGTGTGTGTGTGTGTGTGTGTGTGGATGTAAATCGCGACTTTTCGAGAGAAATCATTGCGTAATAATTCTATTATCGCGTTTGCAGTGGTTGTATATTATTTGCGCTGAATGCGTTTCGGATTAAATTACATGCTTGAATTTATATTTGATAATTAACGCGCAGAAGTTGTCGGAACTCGAATATTGGTAATGATGTTTTTAATACCGTATTATCCTCCGTATAGTATTTGTCGATTTAACGAGTCAGTACGATGTACAGCTATATATGGACAAATCCCAATTACCGACAAAACAATACCGAGATTGCTTTTTCTCTAACACATTAGCAAGACTAGCATTAGAGTCCGAGGTATAACATGACTCCAGTAATGTTTTTATTACCTTTTTCCCCTATAGGGTAGGAATACGAAATCCTGCCAATCCAACGCGTATACGGAGAAAAATACTCTCTTTAAAATTACTATAATCTTCACTAATGGCGAGACAGAGCCAAATTATGAGAAACTTTACAATAATTATAAAACTTATTAGCATATATTCAATAATTTCCGCAAGTCCTGACACTGAAAAATGATTAGAGTAGTAACTAAAAATTGCTAACTAGTATAGTAACGAGTATATACTAAAAATTATACGCAGTAAAATTTCAATAACTTTATTTTTTAACTTAGTAAATAATATTATGAATTTTGCTAAACAGTATAGTAAAATCAGTTATTTTACACTAATAAATATTACTTTTGAAATTGATATACCAAGCTTTTAATATTTGATATAAAGTATAGTAATAATTTAGAAAGTAGATGCTAAATCTGTTTTCATTTATTCAGAAATCGCGAATATACTACGTAAAGGCGCTTCGCGATTGTTTTCATGAAGGTCACGTGACGACGCGCTATGGTCGACTTGACCAGGTACCTCGAGCATCAACAACAACACTATACTCGCCCAACTCGCTGAGTCAAAAGCGCGGTTGCCGGTTTACCTATAACTTTCGTGATCGTAGTAAAATTTTTCAGAATGAAAAAGTAGCACTTGTGGAAGTCTCCACCAGGCGGCTACGGACTTTCTGCACACCAAGTAGTCAAAAATTGACTCGAGTATGTAAGAGAACTTTCAACAACATCTCTTACATGCGATTATGCGTTAAAGTATAGCGATACATCAGTATAGCGAAGTTACAGGTATTTATAAATTTATAGGTGGTTTTATATATGTTTAGGAAAACAAGAACAGGCGAGCATCTTTGAAATGGAAAATAAAAATGCGTTGCGAATCCAATAAATAAATTGTCTAAAATAAGTATGTCAAAAACGGGATATGAATTCAGGCTTAATTTGATAATTCTAGAAAATAATAATTCTACGCGCTTCATTAAATAGAAAAACATATAGTATATTGAATACAAAATTTATTTTAGTTTTTAAAAACATTCTTCTGGTATAGTAATAATTAAGAGTAAATAAATTAAAAATTGCTATACTGGTATAGTAATTATTAAAATAATATTTTCTAGAACTTAGCATACTTCAATTTTACTATACTGTCTACTAAACATTAGTAAACAGCGACTCTGTCTCACCATTGCTGAATATTATAGTAATTTTTCATGAAGTTTCTCGCAATTTTTAGTGAACTATTTTTCTCCGTGTACAATAAAAACAAAAAAAAGAAGAAAACCGTCATAAAAGGAGACTCTATACCCGAAATTCCCCACGACTAACTTTATACCTACCTCTCTCAATTTCTCCAGAAACTTCTCCCCGTCTCTCGCTTCCGAAGTAAACCATAAACCGATCCCTTCGTCCCTCCGCACCCCCACGGCCAAACCGAAAACAGAGAGAGAAACTCGTTAATAACTTGGAGAGGACGAGAGCTTATACCGACAGAGAGAGAGAGAGAGAGAGAGA
>UELV01076825.1:366-29631 GCA_900490015.1 Megastigmus stigmatizans | reverse complement strand
CTCTCTCTCTCTCTCTCTCTCTTTTTCTCTATGTATATAACGCAGGTAAAGTAATACATTGGAATAAATTAGAGATAATTGGGGTGGTGCAGGAAAGACGGGGAATTGGGTCGATCGTAAATTCTTTTTTGCACACGCTATAATTGCTTTATATTCGCGAATCGACTGTTTGATTTATAGTCGTCGACAGTTTAGGCGATATTCGGCTCTCTCTACATAAATTTTTTTTCCATTTTTTTCGGGGACGAGCGATCGATGTATATAGCAAATGCGTTTTTGATGTGCGTCGTATGGCTTTGCGATAGTACATGTAGAGCGTGAAAATCTGGGTATATGCCATTGTGTTTGAATTGAGCTGAAATCGTGTGACGAGGACTGGCATTGAAAGTGGGCGGTTTTCATTGGTTAATAATAGAAAAGAACGGTGCGTGCCGCGTATACCTTTTTTATTAAAAAATTAGCTCAATCGTTTTCTGGCGTTGGAAGAGTATAAATAACCATTAGACTTATGCATTCGGATGCTTTGTCTACGTCAAAGTAGAACAAGGTGTGGTGTACCGGCTGTGCGCGCAGGTATCTATTTCAAATTCCATCCACCTCGTTCTCGATCGTTATAATAGATTTTCTTCCATTCGCACCTTTTCACCTCGCTCTAACTAAACGCACACGTCGGCACAACTTAAACAAATATTATCCTACACTAACGATCTAATAAACGTAGGAGTGCTCGATGCACTCGAGCCTCGCCAAATATACATTGCAGAGACGAGAATCTCACAACGAAATCACCTAAAGAAACGGGTATATAATAATATATCTGTATATATATATAAACGAGGAGCGATGCAGTTGAGACAATTGCGGTCTCGCGAGTGCGATCGAATGACGACAGCACAGACACTACCGCTGTGTGTGTGTGTGGAGCAGTGTCCCTCCACCCCGCAAAAAAATCTCGACGCAAATTTACGATGCTCGCGGTGTACTTTGACCTACATACGCGCGCGCGCGCGCACGGCGTTAGCTTTTTACGGCCAATTTGCAAAATTTTATACGCTCTCCCGAGCGCTCGATATACATACATACATATACGCAATTATACTTGTTAAGCTAACATTTCCGAGCCGCAATTATATATATAAATACATACATGCCCAAATTAGTGATGACGGTGTATCGAAGACACCAATGCCTGACTTTCTATGGGATTGGTAAATAACAGTGTTCGAATTGAGGACACGAAGGTATCTCTTGCTCATTATAATAGCTGCATCAGTTGCCATAGCTTAGTTATCGAGATTTCGCGTTGATTTGCACACACACATACACATACACATGCAGACAATTTTACGGATCCCGGAAACTGTGCACAGTGTATAAAAAGGCAGAGGAAGCCACGCGCTCGAGCAGAAGCTTGTATACAGCATGCCTTGTTTATTCGCGCAGGCATAAAAGTCGAACAATTACTCGGCAGCTCAAGCATCACTTTTATCGCGATTGGCCCGTGGCTGTGTTATGTGCAGTACATAATGCCCATGCACGCGTGTATCGAGCGCACCAAAAATATACGCCTATGGCTCTTAAACGTCATATATACATATACGGCGCAGTTGTATATATCATCAGACGTTTAATTGTCGGCTATAAATGCTTATACTACTGTAAATCAAGCTCGCGGAATTGGGTAATTACACAGGATTGTATATACGAGTTATCCCGCGAATATCGCAAGAGAGCTAGTGAGGAAAAGCGAGAGCAGGCGAAAAGTGCAGTGCATCGGTGAACGGTGGTTGTGGCTTCGATATATGTATTGGGTCTTGCGGGTCGCGGCTGCTTCGTCGTCGTCGCAGCCTCGATCGATTGGCCATTGACAAATACACACCGCGCGCGCGAGCTCTCTGAGCTTTTCTATCTGTCCCCCCCTCTCTCTCTCTCTCTCGCTCTCTGTTTACGCAACTACGTCGTGTGCACTCTCTGTCGCCGCTCTCTCGGTTGACCCACTTTATGGCTCGCACACATTGGGGCCTATATATATATATATATATACATGTATATATACGTATACGTCAGAGGTGATTAAATTCGAAGTCTGTCTTTCGCCGCCGCTGCCAGCGCGGATCACTTTTCCCTGTTCGTGACAAGTGGTAAGGGGGGAACACCCAGAACTACGGCGAATATAATAAATCGTGATCGATAAGAAATGATGGGGAAAGGATCGGATGCGTCGCGCGCCCAACCGTCGGCTTAATTGGCTATACAGGCAACGTTCAGATTTCCCATTGAGCGTGATGTACGTGTATAATGCTTTATCGGAGGCTCTGTGTACGCAACGTGGCTCGGGCGCTTACGTCTGATCGTCTCCGAGGCAGACGAACTAAAAAAAACCATGAACTATCTACGAGCACACGCGTGCGGGCGTTGATAAAATATTTCCTAGCTGAGCGTCACGTGTCGTTGTCAATTTGGGAGGCACAAGTGGATTTCGAATCAAGGATTCAACTAAATCTCATAATATCAAACGGGAAACGTAAAGACAATAGATAATATTGTTATGGTCGAAGGTTAACGTACATTGGAAAAAATTATAGCACAAATGAAGGAAGAACGAGCGTAGGATCTAATTCACTGTTCAATAACGTTAATAATAACATTCTGTAAACAACATTTGCAGACACGAAATCGTCTCGGAATAATAATAATAATAATAATATATATCCTGCCTGTCAGAAGAAGTAATAGTTGTAGCCGGCAATTACGATCGCTAGTAAAAAGACATGCGAAAAGACGAAGTGAATCTCACACACACACGCGCGCATGTTATTGCGAACATCTGGCAACGGTTAAATGACAATCGGCACGCGGCCACTAAACACACACCTAGCCAGACATATATATATATATAGTGTATTGGGTGATACTCTAATTCGAAAACACGAAAACACGTGGGTCTAATGAAGAAAAATAAAAGAGCCCCAGACGGTCGTGTTGTGTGCTTAGAGAAAGGTATGTTTTACAATTGTGTGTCTTGGCGCTGTTACATACGTTATCGTGCTCTGACGAATCGGCTCGGCTAGCCGGGTATGAAAAAGTAAACACACTGCGTTTCACGTCAAACCCGACAGATTTATTAAATTGAAATAATATTATATTTGCTTCGCCATTGTCGGCATTCTATTTAATCGACCTTGGAAATAGTGGCATGAATAGTCGTGTACAAAAGTTTGGTGATATCTGCCGCGCGGTTTACGGACTCTGTCGTCACTCCAATGTACATCAATGGGTGTCTCGTAATGCAGAAAAAAAAGGAATAACGTTTCTGTACGTGATATACAAGTTTAATCTCGACGATATACGCTAGAAATAATCTTTTTTTTTTCTTCTTTCGCTGAAGAAATCGCTAGATATGGTCTAAGTATGTAAAGTAAGCGATTTCTTCACGATTCGCACGTCACATCGAAATATCTGTATATATTTTCCCGAGATTACAGATATTTTTAAATCCATTTCTTTGCCAGCGGTACATAAATATGTTTTCTTTTTCTTCCTTCCTTCTTTATACAAGTATAAAAGTCCCATCGCTGAGATACTTTTATTCCTGTAACTCGGGCGAATGCTTTCGTATTACTCGTGAAAAGACGAGATGACCTCTCCTCGCCAAAAAAGAATTCCCCCCCTAAAAGTAATATATATACGGTCAAAAGAATTTTTCGACTTCAAAAATATCTCCTTCGTCCCCTGCACCATAAAAGTAAATCGTCGAAGATGAAAAATTCCTCTCTTTTCATTAGAAAACCTAAATACCAATAGATAAAAATCGCTTTCCCAGTTGGTAAGGGGAAAAAAAAGAAAAAAAAAGAAAAGAAAGTGCGAAGTCCGTCGCAAGAGCTTGCAAGTCCATCGGTCGCAGACCGCCGCGAATCTGCAGAGTTCACGGGGCAGAGCGAGAGAGAAAGAGAGAGGGAGAAGTGGAAGCTCCGCGGACTTTAGACTCGACGGCAGCAGCAGCAGCTGACTGCGTCATCACGGCGGCGGCGTCGGCAACGGTGGCGCATCGACCATGCGGAATTCCGGCCACTGCCGCGCGCTCTCTGATGTGCACAGCATGCACACTGCCGATCGATTTCTGCGCGCGCTGCTGATCGCCTTCCCTCTCTCTCTCTCTCTCTCTCTCTGCTTGCCCGGAATTCGCCTATTGAGCAGAGGCGAGTTTGTGTGCGAGAGAAGGAAATTAACGTGGAGGATGACGATGATGAAGTCGAGAGAGAAAGAGGGAGAGAGAGAGAGAAAAGAGCCCGAGGGTTAATGGTCCCGGCGTACCGAGGAGGTTTCTCCGTCCCGTCTTATTGGAATATTTGGCTGGCTATCGTTCCCTCTCTTTCTCTCTCTCTCTCTCTCTCTCTCTCTCTCTCTCTCTCTCTCTCTCTCTCTTGACTTGACTCGCGTCAGATGTACCTATATTGCGCTTCGTTTCGATGATAGCGATGCAGTTTTATTCGCCTTGTTTCGGCTTTGACGGACTTGAGATATATATTAGATGTGCGTATATGCGATGGAGTTGAAGGACTTTGTTAATAGTGGCTCGAAGAGTCACGAGTTCGTGCAACGCTCGAGTGTGTTGAAAATTCATGATTCGTGCTCGGTGAGTGGATCAGAAAGAAGCCTTGAATCCAAGATGATTGTGATTTATCTGACGTGCAGTGTTTCTTTTTTATAAGACCAATGCTCGCGGCTAATAAATGATAAATCACATAATTATGCTTTTAAACTATTACGATCTTAAATTAAAAACGATGAGTAAACAATGAAGGTATACAATTCCAAAGCTATTATATATTAGCAGAAAACGAGAGCAGAGAGTATATATTGTTTGTCCACGCGACGAAATAATAAAACATTGGAAAGTCTCCCTGAAAGTTTATGAGATATAAGTGTGGATGGAGAGAGGGAAAAGTGGGAACGCGGGCGCGCGCGCCCGCACGTCTATATGAATGACGGTCTTGTCGCAGCTAGCGCTCGGCTTGCTCTACTTAAAAGTATGTACTTTTAAGTGACGTTTGTTCACCAGCTCCGTGAGGTCAGCTCCCATTCTATATACCCCTACCCTCCCCGGTTCCCCACCCTCTAGCTCCTAGATACATCCTCCCTCTATTCCTGCGCCCCGCCCCTCTTTTGCTGGAAATCAATTTATACATGGTCTTGCGTTCGTGCAACTTTAATCGACGACATAAACACCAAACGCGACGATTCATTAACGAGTGGACTTTTTTCTTTTTTGCCTTTTTGTTTTTCTTTTAATAGGGTTAAAAGGTGAATTATTGTATGTATAACACGCCATTTTATACTCTTGCGCCTCGTCGCGGTGTTTTCATTAATAAATGCAATGCCCCTGTTTCGGCAATTTCACCGCGAATACATACATTTTCCTGTGTGTTTGCAGTTTGTACGTACAAACATCTGAAAATTAATTACAATTATACGGTATGAATACAGGGTTGGCTAAAATCTGTTTAGCGAGTCTCTACGCGGAATAATTAATGCATTTTAATCGCATATTCTTTCGCGCAATTTCAAAATTTCGGTCCATGGATATTAACACATTGTTTAGTGGAAAATAGCCAATTACGCCGAGAAGCAAAGCGGTAATTCACAGAAAATTTATCAAAACGTAAATCAGATCTTAAAACACCTATCGCACAGAGACATTGATGTCTCACTCGATACTATTACCTCCGGACTAGATCATCGAAAAAAAAAAAGCGCAAAAAAAAATTTCCACAACGAATTAGCACGCGAACGTAATAAAAGAATATAACATCATCGCCAGATACTCGGACTACGCAGACGAACTTTGAGTAAACGTCCGCACTCGAGCGTAAGTATGCAAACTTTGCTTTGTCGCTCGCGCGTTCGCCAATTTCGTCTGTCATCTCCTCTATGGCCTTCTTCTCCCTTATACAAACGTCGTCGCGCGGTTATATATATGTATATACGCCGCTCTCTCTCTCTCTCTTTCTCGGTGTCTCGTAACGACGAATTCACGCGCCGCAGCACCGCACCAACTCTTTGGCTCATTATCGTATGTCTAGATACGGCAACACAGCGTATACTACGTGTCCATATTGTCAAAGTTATCCAAGTCAGATTCACTCGAATGTGCACGTATAAGAGCGAATCCCCTTTCTCTTTGATGGATCGGTCATAAGACTATATATACGTTATTTTAAGGCAAATATTCGCGTACAGAAGATAATAAATTCTTCGTAAAGTGCAAATATGTGCGCAACGATAATGAGTACAATTGCCTTCTCTCTTTTTTTTTTCTCTTCGTTAATTTATTGCAGGGGGGGTCTGGGCGAGCGAATTAAGCATTGGTGAGAGCGATTTTCGGGTTGATGAGCGAAAATTTTCCGTCCCGGTGGATTCTCTCTCTTTGTCTCTTTCGCCGACGATATATATATATAAAATCACTCGCTGATCGAATAAAGTTAAATCGAATGTCTCCTGCGTACCGCTCGTTCCCCTTAAAATAAAACGGAAAAAAGGGGAGAGGAAATAAATAGAATTTGCCTCAATCTAAAGCGATTTTCAATAGTTCTGGAGAGAATGGATCGATCGGAACGCGACGTTCTGCAGACATAGTTCGGTCAAAATAAATAAAAGTTAATACACACATCCACAGTTTGGAATTAAGGCATAAAGATAAATATAAGTATTGCGTGTCTGGAAGCGATCATTTCCTCCTGACACGCTTCATTTCGTTCTATTCTGTCAGTTGTCCTATGCGAGTTACTCCCTACCCGACATCATAATTTTCGCCGCTACATTTCCATTCACGAATTTTGAACGAAGCCCAGCCTCCTATCAACTAACTCCTATCAACTAACTCTTAGATGGACGCGAAAAGATTGTAATAAGAGATTTCTGTTCCCTTTATTCATGCCTATATCTCGGCTGCGAATTTTTCAGATAGAGTTACATACGTATCGCGTGACCCGAGCCTTGAGTTCGTTGTACTTCCCAAGTACTTGAAAAAAAAAGATTGATTTCATCTTTTTATCATAGTCTTCTCCAAGATCTATTTGCAAATCTCTAGAAAACTTTGTTCCCTATAGCCAAGAATGAAATTATTGTATTTCAGTTGACGTTCTCCCTTTTATAAGAAAAATATTAGTCGCTCGTTTGAACTTTCCCAGTAGAAAGAACCACTTTCGTATCTCGTATAATCTTTGTTTATGAAAACTCTGTATATAGAACTCCACTTGCTCAGCGAAGCGGACTGCACAAAGAAAATTCTATGGAAAGCTAAGGATATACAGCAATAATAAAGACGCTTTGCGCAAGTATCTCTTCGGACTCGCCGTCGAAAGTATACATCAATATTTACAGAAACGCTATTTAATTCATTCCCCGTGAGTACGTAGCTCGCTAAAAATCATTTTTCGTCCGCGACAAAAGTCTCAACATCGACGCGCCCGGAGCCTCGACGAAAAGCACCAGCCTAAGTGAGAAAGAGAGAGAGAGAGAGAGAGAGAGAGAGAGAGAAAGCTCCGACGCACGCGGCGCAAACAATATAAGAGACTCGGCAAAAGAAGCTCTCTCTCACCCACACACCCACACATAGAGAGAACGAATCTTATCCAACTGCGGGGTCGCGCTCCACACGTATATACCCGTCCCTCTCAGCATACATAAGGTCTTTGCACGCCCTCGGCACTACTGTATTACGTAACTCGCTCCCGCTATCGAAGTCCTCGAACGCAATACGCAGAGATCGCGCCCGCGTCGATCGACTATATAAGCTTCGGCATTAGCTCTATCGTAGCTCTCTCTCTCTCCCTCTCTCTCTCGCTCTGCGCGCGCTTTAGCCCCGTGTGCACCAGCTGGGCTGAAAATTAATATTAATTAGGGGGAGAGAGAGAGAGAGAGAGAGAGAGAGAGAGTTTTCTTCGAGCCTGGCGGGTCAGACGTGCAGTGCGCGCGAGCTGCGGACGCGCGGCTGCCGTTGCTGCTGCTGTTCTCGTTGCACATGCATATATAGTCCGCGCGGGCGAGCGGGACAAAGAGAGAGAGAGAGAGAGAGAGAGAGAGAGAGAGAGATATAGCGAGAAGCGAGAGCACGAATGACGTCAGAGCGCGAGGCGAACGAGCGAAGCGGGGTTGAATCTAGGCCGAGGGTTGAACGACTGGTGGAGCAGTCTCAAGCGAAACTAGGCCAGCAGCAGCAGCAGCAGCGGCGCTGCATCCCTTGAATGAACGCGGCCAAAAGCCCCTGCGCGCCGACGTCGACGCCGCTGCTGCTGCCGAGCGAGCGAGCGTGCGACCAACCCGCCAGAGAGAGAGTATGTGTCTGTGTGCGGGTGTATATGCGACCGCGTGCATACTTATATACATGTATATACGTACATGTATAGCGGCCCGCGTTCAATGATGAAATTTCCCTGGCCGAGAAAGAAAGACTGAGGGGATGGATATGTTATATTTCTCTCTCACTCTCTGTGCTCTTGTTTTCTTTAGCGGCTAAAAGGGATCTCTGGTTCGACTCTGCGCGCGTTCTTTTTTTTGGGGGTGGCGGTGTTTTTAAGTTTTCCCATTTCCTTCGAATTGCGACAATAGAGCGCGGAGAGAAGAAGGTCGAGTGTTATTACTATATACTCATTGTACGTCCGTTTGTGAATACGCGAGTTTGTCATACGACGCGATTAAGTGCGATCGATCAGAAAGGATTTTTCGGAATAATATATATTTGTGTGTGTGTGTGTGTATTCGAAAGTATTAGGCGCAGGGTATACAAGTGACGTTGGCCGTTTGCGCGGCCAAGCAACTCTTCAACGACTTGTGTAATGTAGGTTGAGCAAATTGAAATTTGATATTGCAAGCGAGTGTTGTGAGAGAGAGAGAGAGAGAGAGAGAGAGAGTCACAGCGGCCAAGTGATACGATGAGATCTTTGAAGATCGAACGAGCGTTGCAAAAATGTATATATATACTGTTTTTTTTGTCATACTTTGCATATCTGTACCATATACGTAAGATTCGAACTTTTCTTGATTACGCGACCGTTTAAGAAGCTCGAGCCCGCGGGTAATCCGCTTATATACTGTATAGAGACTAGGTCAAAGGACACTTTTCCGCTTTATACCGACAATGTATAACGGGTCGCGCTTCTTTTGAGGAAATCTTCGAGAATCGAGCCTCGCATGAGAGCTGGGCTTAAAGCTCGACTCGCAGTTGAGCATTGCGTAAGCCGTCGCGTTTGTTGGCGCGACCCGGCGATTGTTGCTCCCGCGTAGTCGCACTCGCATAGCACCTCTCGGAAACGGGCCAGCATGCCATACTGCACACATACATATATACACTGTACTTCCATCCACCTCTCTCGGATCTTCCACTTTTCGAATATAAATCACTTTCCCCCCCCCCCTCTTTTATATAGGGACGCGATTTCTCGCGCTCGCTCGCGTCTTATTTTTCTTTTATCCAACACCAGTACAGCGCGCGCGCGTGATTCGCTTCTTTATATTTTTGTATTTCCATTTTTCTTCTTTTTTTTTCTTGCCTCTCTCTCCTCTCGCGCTTATTCTTATAAGGAGGGACTTTGATGCATTTTAATAAAGTGAGAACGACATGAAAGTCGAGTATTCTTATAACCGGTGGGTGCACGTATACATATGTAGGTCACACGGAAGGCCATACGAACGCGTGATCGAGTCTCTATATAAGTTTAAATTAAAAAAGTTTAACGCTCGAGTGTATATTGTTGTGTAGCTGTACGGACGACTCTGTATTATAGGGCGACGAGGGGCGAGCGGAGCAGAGCAGATTTGTAAAGCCATCGTTACATTAATGCGAATTCATTGCGCCGCGGCTTTGAAATCGTATATATACACACACCGAATATGGGGCGGATAAGGATATATATATGTATATAATGGTTCGGTTGTGTGCGTCGATGTGCATGCATGTGCAGCGCAGAGGGCGAGAAGCGCGTGTGCGCATACCTAATGAGCGCTTGATAAAAGTAATTCGTTAAAATTATGGTTTTCGATAAAAAAAAGAAAGGAAAAGAAAATAAACAGCTGCAGCAATCTGCGGTAGCCGTTAAAATATATATTGTTGCGGGATATGAAAAAAATTTCCTGCACGCGCTCGCGCGTGTGCGCCGAGGCTTGAATGTGGGTGCTCTCCTTGTTCCGTTAAAGTCATTTATTTATATTATTTATATATATATATATATATGCATGAAATCTCGTTGATGTAAATAAGTGAAAACGTTTATTTCCTATACTTTTTTTTTAAATTGTGTTGGAATTATGATATACTAAAGAGTGATAATAAGATTTAACAATAAGATAATGAGTAATAATAAGAGAAAAGATTTTTTGTGTGCACAAGGTGACGTTTTACACATTGAAAAATCATTTATCCATGAATGGATAAATACTTCAGAGCCAACTGTTGAAAGGTATACAGCATTGTTGTTCGATACGAAAAGAAAAGGAAAAAAAAGTTGACATCTGATATTTCGATATTTAACTTTTCTACCTCTAGGAAAATACGAAAAGAAGCTTCCTTTAAACACAGTTCCGTACGTCCATTCAAGTCTCAACACTCCTATTTCGTTCTACTTGACGGATAGACAGCTACTCTCCTCCTTTTTGCAACATCTCCGATACAGACGAAACATAATCGTACGTTAATAGCCACTTTTCAATGTTCAATTGTTCCAGCAACAAAATTAAATTAAATGCGCAAATCGAAAGATCGCGATAAAGAAAGATTATAACGACTACAGTATAGGTGGAAAAAGACGGAGGAATAGACTTATTTCCGAACGAATATCGAATCATTCCCGAATCATTAAATCACCAATAGCCGTATACCTGTAACTCTTTTCCTGCGGAACCCTCGCCTATACAGAAGCCAAGGTGCGGAAGCACGAACCAACGGAGGGAAGATGGAGCGGAAGAAAAGAGAGAGAGAAAAAGAGAGAGTCGTGAAGCGCTGGTAACAGTTAACGGCTAATGAAATCGGAATCGTGCGAGAGTTCCACTGACGCGTGCCTTAATTTTCCCATCGGACTTCCTCCTCGCCAGAGACAGAGACAGAGAGAGAGAGAGAGAGAGAGAGAGAGAAGTATAGAAGTTCCGTAACAAATCGGCCGCTATACACGATCGCGTGGGACTCGTCACGTGCGCTTATGTACGATTGCACCGTCCCTCTCTCTCTCTCACACACACACACACGGATATCAGCTCATTGTAATGCGAAGCGTTCAAGTGCGGCACTCCTTTTTAATGGATCCGGGGAGGCGAAAAGGAGCGCGCAACGATAGACATAAACGGCATCCGGACACGAAAGGAGTCGTCGACGGGTCCAAGTGACTCGCTTATACATGCATATATAGTATATGAGGAACCTCGCATGGATATATTACGTGACGTCGCGCGCGCGCGCACCGAATGACGTATCGCGGATTGTTCGGTAATGGCGAGCCAATTCGACTGTGTGCTTCGTCTTTGAAATATATATATATATATATAGGTTATTGTAGGTGCGCGCGCGTCACCAGCCAACGACGACGACTATAACGATTTCGTGCGTATAATCATCCCGACGAGCGAGATCAATTGCAATACAGTTATGTGCGAGCGCGTTTTCCTATATATATATGTGTGTGTGTGTGTTTTGTTTTTTGTGCGAGTGCCGCGCGATATACAATAATAAGTATATATATAACCTGTGTCGCACACGCACTTTTTTTTGTTTTGTCGCGAGGTGCTGGTGCCGCGCTCGCACATACACGCGAGATTTTCTCGGTAAGAAGGACGCGTATATGGCACTAAAACGTTTGTTGAAACGATCGATGAACAATGCCGTATGAGAAAGTGTTGAATGTTGATTTTCGGGAGAATTCTGGAGTTGGATTGCGGTATGGATTGATTATTTTAAGCGTAGGATGGATATATATATATAATTCGATGAATTTGAGGTTGAGTTTATTCGACGGGTATATATAAGGGTCGTAAATGCGTTCGCACGTTTCTCGCTGCTGCTGCTGCTGCACTGTTGTTTTACTGTTCTTCGTGTACCCGCATTTTCAATGTTATTGCGATAAGAGAGAATAATTATACTCTCGAGCTCGCCTAAAATTACGATTACTTGTATTGACGAGAAGTGAAATATGACGTTTTTTTATCTATTCGGTGTCCAATACGCAGTTCATAAAATTCTTTTCAAGCAGCAATGAGCAAATAATTTGACAAACAAGATTTTAACGAGATAATAATTTTATCGGCAAGAACATCAGATATCGAAGCGATATTATTTAAATAAATTTTAACGTCCATCTACAGGTACTACTGGTACTAATAAAGTGACATTTGATATTTATAGCGATTAATAACGATAGCTAACAATACATTTCCTCTTTCAGAAAATTACAACTGCCAGTCAACAGGATGTGGAATATCTGAAAGTCAAGAAAACAGAATAAAAAAAAATTTCAGACTCCATTATCTCTAGATCGCGCGCAGACACATTCATTCCGAATCGGTCAAATTAATCATTGTGAAAATTTCAAAACAAAATGATGTTTTGTTCGAAAACGAAGAATGGAGTAAAAAAAAAGCCGAGCACCTGACGTTCGCAATTACTTGTGCGGCAACGAAAAAAAAGAAAACAATAACAGAACGCGCGCAACACCGTAACCGCATATTGCATAATTGCGTTATAAAACATTTTTATTGTTTTCACGCATATATAGGAAACGGCGTTTATAATTTGTTGATTCCGTTCGCCGACGAAAGCGGGAAGTACAAGATGATAGATGAGTATGAGAAAAGTGATCGCCTCGCGATGGATGATATAATTTTTTTTTGTTCCTCCAGGATTCTTCTTCCTCGCGGCCGCTATACGCAATCGAACACCGCTCGGAATCAAGCGGTGACTATTGCTTTTGCGTACATAGACTCGATATGTGCAGCGACAATTCGTTGCGCTCTGGCTCTTTTTTTTTTCTCTCGAATAGGCGTCAATAATCAATTATTCGATTTGTTAATGGCAGCCGCGCGCGTTTGTCGGCGTAAACAAGGAGAAAACGGTTTCTAATTCGATGATTGGCATTTTTTAAAACGACTTCTGTTCAGTTTACGATAATTTTGCGATACTTTAAAAGGAGGATCGAATATAGAATGGAGCATTGGATGTATATTGATATTAAGTATAGCGAGTGCCAAGGAATTTCAATTTTGTGGTTCTGTATGCATAGAAATTCGCAACTTCTCAGAAATCTAGACTGTAATGCATTGAAGAAGAGAAATTTATTATAAAATGTTTTTCTAGTCAGAAATAGGTCACTTCCAAGAACTTTACATGCTCATAAAATTACTTGGTATATTCGTTGAAAAATACCTTCACTTTATATCCTGCAAAACGATTAAATTCCCATCGTATAATTATTATATAAGATGATCTACATTAAACGAGGATGATCTACATTAATCGAGAACGATAAACAATTACAAATATGGAAATGTCTAAATAATGCACACGTATAATACGAAAGCCACTTAAATTTATTTAATAACCTATCGAACCTTTCAAATTAGTAAAAAGAATTTCTCACCGTGCATATCTATCATTAACAATAACAAAAAGGAGCTTATTCATCGTGCTTTCTTTATATCGGCAGCCCCAAGTCATTCCCCAGCCATTGCGTTAAATTTAATTTTTCCTCGCGGTAGATACATAGCGAGAAAGCTACGCGACAATACATCATCCCTTCCCGCACGCCGGTGTAAAAGAAAATGACGCACTAATATTACTCGCACGGTGAAAAAGCCACTTGTTAAATAACACATTATATATATTCAGGCATTGGGCATTAAGTCCTCCCCACTCCCATTAACACACATTTGTCGCAACTTGGCCTGGCATTATCAGCGAAAACTCGTTCCATTAAATCAACCGGTTAACCAATTATTATTAACACGCGCGCATACACATCCCGGAAATCGTTCGTATTTCACATTAATAAAGAGTATATGAGAGAGAGACGATCGTTCATCCGCGGAAAGCGCGACGTCAATAATTAATCGTTGCGGTTGCGCACAAAAGGGCTCTGCAACATGTGCGCGACGATGCTATATACCGTATAACGGCCCCAAGGGCTTGAGTAATTTTTAAGCAGCAGTAGCAGCCTGCACTTTGTGCTTTTCTGTATCCACTTCGCGATTATGTGCAATGTGTCTTGGGCGAACCTTGAATTTTTGAAAGAGAGGAAGAAAACGAGTATATTGCTGCATACACGCCATTGAAAGCTACAAGTGTGTGTGTATGTATGTGTGTGTACGAGGGTAAGTTTTCTGAGAGCTCTTTTCGCTCTCGTAAATTTTCTTCCGTACTGAATTTTGAGAGAGCGAAAGAGAGAGAGAGCAGCGGAAAGTTGTGGGCTAAAGCGAAAATCTCTGGCTTGTGGCTCTATATAAGCGGGGAGGACTAGGCGCCAGACCTTCTTGTCGAAATAAAAGTTTTTAATGACCCGCGCGTAAATCTGAATTCCGTAATAAAACTAGAGGAATTTTACTCGAGTTGGTGTGTGTGTGTGTGTGTCGGGAGAGTATTATTATTATGGCGCTTTAAAATTTATAGAGAGATTTTAACGAGGTCGCAGAGAGGGGGGACAAGTTTTCGAACAGTTTTATCAGGTGATAAAGCTTAATTAGGCAGAACTTGATTCGATCGTTTTCGAGAAGAAACTATATACAGTGGACCTTTCCAGACGTACAAATGTACGGCATAATTGCAGCTGCTCTTTTCTCTCCCCCCCCCCCTTCTCTCTCTCTCCGTCTTGCATTTGTTTTCCATGCTAAATATGTTGTTTTATCAGGGCAAGAAGAAACGGGAGCCGCACTCGGGTATAGAATCCTTAAAAAAATGCAGAACAATACTGCGGCAAATTCAAAGAATTCCTGTATACTTTCCTTTCATTTCGCGGCAGACATTCGCAGGACTTCACGGAGTAAACTTTTTTAGAATCACTCGGTCAGTCGTCGTCTCTCTCTCTCTCACTCTCTCACTCCCTTACGCTTGTTGTCTCGAGAGTTTTTCAGGATACTTATTTACCGGCGCGGCGCAGGAAAAGTTTGCTTTAAATATTTTAGACCAATCCCGTGTCTTCAAGTCTTTCCCAGAACCCGACAAAGATGCGGCCGCCAAGTCTTTGGAATTCTTTAATTAGCCAGCTATATACTCCCCCCGTTGCCCCTATTCAGCCGGTGAAACTTTTAAACACGAGAACTAATTATCAATGCAATTAGTTAAGTCGCAGTCTTTACGCGATTCTTTATAAAGATTCGTTACACAAAGTATATACCGTCCCGCGCTATTTTTAACTTCTTTCATTCGCCTCTTTTATACCACTTTCTATTATAAATCCGACATATACATATTTTACGACTAATTCCAATTACGCTTATCAAGCATTTTGACATTATTGTCCATCTGTATCGTGCACGCGAGCGCGGAGCACAAGCCGCAAACAAAGCTATAAAACGCACTCGAAAAAATCTCTCGCGTGCAAAAAATCCGCCAAGGATTGCAGCAACAGCAGCAACAGCAAAAGATATAACGCGTTCGCGCATGCCACCTCCGCCTCATCTCTATTATACGAGTTGTCCAATCTCCTGATTTGCCGCTCTCTCTCTCTCTCCACGCGTATGCATACTCTCTCCCGAATGTCCAATTAACCGCAGCAGCAGCAGCAGCAGCAGTATAGCCTCGCTCTCGGGCATCCGAATGATTAAGCGCGTCTCGCGCGATATACAGTTCTTCAATCCCCGACGGACCTCAAACTGTTGCGTATATAATACATTGTACAGTATACGCGACCGGCGAGATATTCAACTTTGCTATGGCCGCAGCTCTTGGAATCTCCCTCTCTCTCTCTCTCTCGTAGTATATGCATGAGTCTCCAGGGAGGTGACTTACTTTATACGCGAGAGATGCGCGCCGCTCACACTTCACCGTTCAGCCGCGATGGCCTTTTCCTATTTGCCCTCGCTCTCAGCTGCGATGCGTCTCTCTGTGTGTGTGTTTAAGGGGACGAAGCGTATATGCGTTCCCTTTTTCTTCCCTTTTAGATTCGCTTTTGCCGAGGTTTCGTTTCACAAATGCGACGGGGTTGCGCGACGTTGGAGGGAGACGACTATGAGATTTGGTAAGACAGTTGCGGTTTGATATATGCTTTTCGGGCAGATATTATTGATGAGCGAGGAGAGTTAACGATTTGGTGCGATGGCGTGTGTTTTTGATGCGACAAACAGTTATAAGAACAGGTTTTACTCGAGACAAATGTCTTGACGATGGGTAATAAATAAAGCTACAAAGCGGCGTACAGAGATAAAGCAGATCCTTCATTATGATGACGAAGATGTTTGCAGCTTAATCATTTTATTGATGAAAATTCTTGACGAAAGAACAACCTTGTTTGAATTTGGTTGTATACAGATAATCCGCGTGTATAGTCATAAATATTTCTTAACTGTATCAATTGCTATCGTTTAAATGAATCAACGGTATAATATATTTTTAATATATGATAGACTCTTATTACCTATAATGCAATTCATTCGATACATGAGCCGTAAACGTATTACTTTTATCGCTATAATAAAATAAATGTACCACGCATAATGATTGAGTTATTAGGTAATACTCTGCGTTTAACACGCGATGACAAAATGTAGACTAAAAGATATGCCTTTCACAAATACTGTATATGTTCAAAGTCGATAACGAAAGTATCGAGTTCTTGGTAAAGTAATCTCTGTAAAAATACGAGGGGTAAATTGATAAAGTGCTAAATTCTCGCATAACGTGTGCGACTGTTGCTCAATATTATACAGTATCATTACGACACAATTTGTACATTTCCTTGTGCTCGTCTTAAATTTAAAAATCAAATCATAATCATCTTTACATGAATAACAAACTCTAAAGTTTGACAGTATTCATTTTCTTTTATACAGCTTCATTAGATTAGAAGATTTTGTTATTACGAATGTGTTTGCCCCAGCATTTCCAATAGCGCACCACTCTATCCTCTATATTACCGCTAATACTTAAAAAAACACGGTGAATTTGATCCGAAATGAAAAGTTATAGATTTTTCGTTCTCAAAGAGGAATATTGTAGGCCAGCGCGTAGCAGAGCATTTCACTCTCCTCGCATAAGCAACGTCGACTTGGCTAAGTTAAGCACAAACACCACGAGGAATCCCTACACTTGGAGAGCGGTTGGAAAGCTCGACCGATATACGTCTCCGAGTGCTATCGAATTTCTCTGTGCAACGGCGAGTCATAGGGGGACGAAAATTTGATGGATGTACAATGGGACGAACAAACAAGAAAGATATCTCTCGCGTACACGTGTATACGATACACTATAGCGAACAAATCACAAGTCTCATCAGAGAGCCAAGAGTGTATTTGCGAAACTGAGTGCACGGATCGAATCGCCGCGACTTGCAACGGTCAACGCGTACGTAGTCTGCAAATGACAATTTTTGCAAATATCAGAGCTGTACAGAAAGAGAGAGAGAAAGAGAGAGCTGATCGATCGATCGATCCGACAATTCCACGATCGCGCCACGCATCGACGATTTGACTCCAGAGCCGCCCGGCGCTAATGGGCTTCATTCTCTATTTTCCATTTTCATTTTCGCGAGCACCGTGAAATTGCGTCTTCCGTTACACACGATCGCCGTTACGGCACCAGACCGTCTCTGATTAATCGAGCACGTGCGCCCCGTGTATAAGCTGGGAGGGGGGAAAAAACTGGATAAGGATTCCGGCGGCCAGGAGAGGATATGGAAAATCGATTGAACGGCACGGACTGGAAATGTATATCGAGAGGGAGCTTTTGAGTTGATAGCCTGTGCTCAGGTTTCTTCTTGAGCAATTTAGCGACATAATTGGCTCGCTTACGGCTCAGATAAGAGGCTTATTTTTCAATGTAAATCATCCTTGCTCTCTCTACTCTCCCGTGTGCTATAGTCGATCTTTCATATATTTATTTCGATCGTGTATTTGGCGCCGATGCGCGTTCATCATTGCTTGTTGATTAAAAAGCAATTTTTGTTTGTTCTGACGAAGAATCGATTATCTCTCGCTATGGCAGATAAGTATATCTTGATGTTGTATATATACGCGAGGAAATATTAATGATTTCGCGTAAGACGGCAAACAAAGTGCGACGAGGCGCTTTCTCGATTATTTAACCTTTTGTATAAACAAATTTATAATTTTTATAATTTCCAAGTGTGTGTTTGAATAACAGGGCTGCTATGCTGCAACTTTTAATCGTGGCGATATAGCGTATAAAACTCGACTAGGTACGTCAAACCGATGTTTTGAAATGTTTTCGAGTCACTCGAATGATTGTATATTATACGTCATCGAATTAATATTTTACATCGAACAGGTATTTTTCAAATGATTCGTTGCGATTTCATTCGAAGGTATATATATGCACAGAATTTTGGCACGGTCCTATAAAAAAATAATAGCTTCAGCTGATTTAACAGCATATACTCAATATTTAAACGGTCATAGAAAATAATGAAAGATTTTATACTCGCAGAATGACACTTTATTTTAAGCTATGGAATCTAATAATCGGAGCCAAAAATTAAGACGAGTCATGTGCGCTACCACTTTGTTAATAA
The DNA here is from genome assembly GCA_900490015.1 of Megastigmus stigmatizans. Lineage (NCBI taxonomy): Eukaryota > Metazoa > Arthropoda > Insecta > Hymenoptera > Megastigmidae > Megastigmus > Megastigmus stigmatizans. The sequence goes on along the minus strand of UELV01076825.1, from coordinate 10,912 downwards.
AACTTTCCGAAATCGTGACACATCGAACTACACTCTAAAGAAAGCACACGAATAAACGATCCATACAGATGAAACGTTGGCGCACCAAGTTCTTCAAAGTGTCTAGAAAACATATATTTGTGACAATACGTAACTGTAACGTGAGATAGTGTAAATAACTAGCAGTAATAAATGCCAATTTTTTCCAAATATTAAATTCAAATTCAAATTGTGTATAAAGCAAAAGAAAATCATTTGGTTCATCCTCATTTCTTCCATTCTTCTAATTGTTATGCACCAAAAACGATATGGCGTCTCAACAGTCTTTCTACATTGTCAACGTAAAATTTGCTTCACAATTGTAATTTATGCACTCGAACGATACGTATATATGACACAAAGAACGTGCATAGTAGAAATTTTTTAGCTTACGTTATCGATGTATACACATGCACTGCAAACGCCACAAGCATAATACACGTATAGCATTCAAAAGACCATGTGCATCCGAGAGAATTGAAGAGACAGAGAGAGTGAGAGAAAGAAAGAAAACGAACGAAACACTTTTCTCGCAAAGTGAAAAGATACGCGCTTATCTCTCAGCTTTTGTCCCTCGGGATCGCGCGGACTAATATACGTTACCAGCCGCACAGCTTATTAGAGCCGCGACCGAGTCGATATAATCTATACCGCGCGCGTGCGCGCGGCGATGAATATAGACAGAGAGACAAGTGGTACTGGTGCAGTGACGTCTCGTTAGACGTCGAAAAAGATAACCCGTTTAATAAATTAACAAAGACGATCGGCGGCGCCTTCGGCATATATATATATAGATACATATAGACTCGGATCCACTTGACACCGCCGACGCTATATACGAATGGATTATCGCGATTTATGATCTAATCGACGCTCTTTTTTTTGCTGCATCCAGCGCGTAATAATCGAAGGCCTTCTTTTTTCCACCGAAATATTTACGATTCTATTTACGCCTATAGGTGAGAAACGTACGTATATCCGAAGAGAGAGAAAGAGAGAAAAAAAAGAGCGACGATAAGGCTGCGATTGCGCGGCGACGATATACACAACAATATATACATAACGCTATTATGACGAGGGGGAAAAAGTGAGAACTCGAGCTGCAACGATCTTGATGATTAAAGTCAATAAACTTTGTTCGCGACTTTTCGAGTTGACGAGTCACGTTAGCGGGTCTCTATTATAAAAAATTTGAAAAATTTTCCTTTGCCCGGCGCGTCCTGCGTTTCAAATAAGACAGGAAAGAATTGTGAGAACGCCGGGAACTAAAATCGGCGTATATATACTTTGTGAATTCAAACGGTCGCGTCGCAAATAGCAGCGCGTACGCGCGCAAGAACTATATAGCGCGTTACAAGATATTCGCCGAGTTTGAGAAATTCCCCCGCGCGCGATCTCAGCTAAGCACGTGATTCACAGACAGTATCCGCGAGAGAATCGCGTGCATTTTGTCAGTGCGGCAGTGGTGTCGTCGTTTAGGCAACAGTTTCGTAACCACTTCGAACTAACGAAATCTGCTCGTATCTTGTACAAAACTGACGACGCGTGCGACTTCAAATAAAAAAAGAAAAAGAAAAAACGAAAAATCATAGAAGCTGACGTTTTCGGTGGTCCTCGATTGCGAAATTCCAGAGAAGACCAAAGAGACGAGTAAAAAATTTTTTTCTCCCGCCTGATTTTATACATAATGATGATATAGAAATAATTGGGCGTGCGTGCACGAAAATTCGTCCTTATAATGAACCGCTTGTTTTTATATACTGACTGCTTTTTGTATAAACGTCGAACTTACAGTATACCCAAGGTTTTGAATCTTATACTTCGAGTGTGTGTGTGTGTGTGTGCCTGAATCAATGAAAATATCTTGTCGATACGCGGACGACAAGCAGACTCTCTCTCTCTCTTTCTGTGTATATACCCAAACATAAAAGATCCATACAAGCGAGCGATCGGATACGGAATTAATACACACACGGCGGCGGAACCAACAAAAACGTTATCATCGAAAATAATTTAGATCGCTCTGAATAAAGCGACCGCTCAAACTTGTACACCGTTAAGCGCGGTATATTTTCGTGAACAACAATCACGAACGGCCCCGAACAAGAGCCGACGAAATATCGTTGCAGTTGCGCGCGGTGAGAATCGACGCGGACGCGCGCATCGGATCGTGGATACCGATCGAACCGCTCCAGAAGAACATAAGAAGGAGAGCAAGTGTACAAGAAATTGAATGACTTCGCTCTCTCCCTCTCTCTCTCTCTCTCGGTCTTGCACACGTCGCTGTGTGTGTAAGCGCAGCTTAAAGCGCCACTTGGATGGTGTTCTCGCTCTCGCTCCGTCTCTCTGTCTCTCGCGAGCGCGCGCTCCATTCGACGTTTCTTAGTGCCGCGCGGCGCGCACACATCCAGGGTCAGCTTTGACGTCAAGAGCCCCGGCGCACGCACACGCGACGCTCGTGCCCGTAGACTCTGAAACAGACGCTCGCATACACGCACGCACACACGTGAGAGAGAGAGAGAGAGAGAGAGAGAGAGAGAGAGAGAGAGAGAGAGAAGAAGCGCGCAGACTGAAACACAAGAGAGAAGAAGGAGTGTGCCGCCGATTTGCGCGATAATACGTATCCGAGTTCCCTGTAATAATGTACCTGCGACAAGACAGACTGAAAGTGAGAGAGAGAGACAAAGAGAAAGAGAGAGATAAAATTGGATTTCCAAACGATTATACGTTGAGAAACGGTATGGATATATATATATATATGAGTGTGTGTGTGTGCGCGTGTAGAAAAATGAGGTGAGCTGTATAATAGCTTTGCACGTTCGGTACAGTATACGTTAAGATGGAATAGTAGGGAGAAAGAATGTATCGGTAGTTGGCTGACAAACTATGAGGTTCCATTAATATTTATGAGCTCGCGGCTTTGTATATGTATATATAGTCGGGAGCAAGTGCATATGTACACCGAGACATAGCGAATATATAGAAAGCCCGATAACTCCAGAATCCGCTTCGATGAGGCGATAACTCGTTATATATATGTATCAGTTTCGAAAACGCTCATGACGCTGGATTCGCTTGAAAACAAAAGGTGATAATTCTTTTACTTTTGAACGTGTAAATTGACCAAACGTGTGATCGACTATACATTCCGTTGGAGATAATAATCCAATTAGCGAACGATCACCTGTTCGAAGCGAATCTCCTGTTATCCAAGCGGATTTGAATCACCGCCTATCGCTCAGTATCACCTTGTCTCGAAACGGATATACGCCGAGTTATCGCCTTTCTATTCGGAGAAAATGATATTATATAGTGTCTGGGCCACTTGGGATGGACGAGAGGGAGAGATTTTAGGAAAGTATAGCTATATGAACGATCGCAGGATATGGCGGTACATTTCGACTATTAATTTGAATTCTGATTTAAAGTGACTTTCTGAGGATTCTTGGGAAATAATGTGAAACGGTTCGCTATCGCGGTGCTTCTCGATTTGAATATATATACGGAGTGGGCGATAATTGAAAAGTGCCATATTTCCAATGTGGAACGAGATCGAGTATCCGAGATGTGGGCGGAGTCGAATAAATTTTCGGAATCGGAAATTTCACCGAATTGATTGCGCGAAAGAGTAATATATATTGCGTATAATATGAAAAGAGGAAGAAGCTTTTGATGAGGAAAATTTTGCACGTCGGCATATCGGCGGAATATATCGGATCCGTATCTTAATTGACTTTAGATCAACGGATAATACCTGGAATGCATTTTTAATTCGACTATATCTCTCGTCATCTATTTATATACATGTCGCCTTTGTCGGGATGACGATCAATTCACGTGCCGCGTATACAAAACACTGGGCGAAGAACGTTATTATGGTAAAATAGATTGGAGCAACGAGGCCCGGCTTGGGGAGATCCTTTGGGAAAGTGGAATTCTATCTGTTATATGTATCGAGTCGTCTGATTAAATCCCCCCCATCCTTTATCCACGATTTTAATATAAATGCAGATATACATCTAATTGTACTTTTCTACCTTATCCCACATCATCCATTTATATGAATTACCTAAGCAGTCGAGAATCTACTCGGTAAAAAAAAAAGGATCTGAACTTTTCACCCCAAGCTCGCGGTAGCGAATACATTATCATAAAGATTTTTGCGACCACAAAGTCATCATCCGCAGAACGGCAACGATCGCAGAAAAAAAGACGACGAGCTATTTCGCGCGACAAGTCGCGTATATCAGCTCTTCACGAGCGTGAATCACCAATAAACGCAGCGACTGTAGCAGCGTATACATGCCTACATTGCCAACTTTCTCTATCTCTCTTTCTTTCTCCCCTTCGTCTCGCGCGCTGTTCATTTTGTTTCTCGTGCACGGGGGGACACGTCGTCGCGGTTCAGACGGTCACCCGCTGCGCCTAAAGCCTTTGTACGCGCGGCTTTGCATTTCGTGGCTCTCTTCGAAACTCTTCCTTCCTCTCTCTCTCTCTCTCTCTCTCTCTCTCTCTCTCTCTGAGAGGCTGTTGGTTGTGGTGGACTTCAACGAGTGGACGACTACTCATTTCCATTAGAGCGCGCGGCAGGAGGAGACCTTTTATACCCTTTTTCTTCGCTCGCTCCCCGTCCTTTTTCTCTTTCCTTTTCTTATTTCGTTCGGGTTACGTTGATTAAAATCGCCGTGGCTCTTTACTTCGCGAGGCTGCGGTGGTAGCAGTTGGTATATGTAGTGCTAAGTTCGTCGGGGAATGCGTGCCTTCACCCAAGTCCGGGGTTTATTTGTTGCAATCCTGCAGGCGAAATTGTCCGAGTCATTGAGAACTTTTTTCTTTGTGTTTATACTCTGTTGTATATACGTATCCGGAAATGAGTATACACGTTCACGATGTAACGGAGAATTTCAATTATTTAGAAAGAGGAAAATGTTGTGTGTTTCTTTTACAGGCGTTAATTTGTAAAGTGTATGCAGCAGACGTGTTTATGTGCGCATTAAGTAGAATTGATCTTTGGGGAGTATAACTCGTTGGGTTGGGTTAGAACGCGAGGTAGAGTATGCAGTCTTCAAAGAACGCACATTTAATAAAGATCTTTTAATCTCGAGCGAGTAAATTAGAAAGAGAAAAACTAGTTAAAACCGCAAATACACGTACGAGGTACGGTTGAATACGAATTAATGTTGCTTTCAGTAGATGCAGTCATGCATGGGTAGGACGTTAGGTATTAGAAACATTTCTAGTTTACTCGTTTACTTCTCTGCGCAATCCGCGCGTTCAACGCATATACAACTCGCTCAAAGTGTAAAATCGTGCGCTTAAACTAATTCATTTGGCATTGCGGCAAATTTTATAGCTCTGGAAAAATGTGAAACTACCGCGGTTAAGCGAGCTCGAACCTAAGTCGATGCAACGATTCTGACAAACAAATGCGAAATTGACATTTTTTTTATTCGTGGAAACGTGTAATTCGAATGCCGTCAATTTAACATTAAATCGCATTGGATACATAATTATGTTCTGTAGGACGATGTGAGATTCAATTGATGGTGTTCCCAAATGCTTCCTAGCGCATACCAACCAAATGGAAATTTCAATCATGTCCAATTAATTTAACGATAATTATACTTAACGTACCAGACCAACATTGTGCTACGCGCACATGCACTGGAAAAGATTTATTAAATTAATAGAATATGCACATGCGGACATTTGTATAATATAACTGGTGGTAAATAGTTTTCAAAGAAGAAAACTAATAATTTATCTCGTAATGCTGCGCAATAGAACATCGAATTATAATGTCATTCTAATCTGCTCGATAAAGATTTGCCATCACAGTAATCGCAATTTTAATTAAGCCGTTTCAATCCCCTCGATTAATAATTAATAAAATGTGCTCGCTGCTTCGGAATTGCTCATAAAATCTCTCGAATAGTCAAGGTTTGATTACCTACATTGGATTTACTTAAGCGCACAACTAAGGAAACAATTAGTAATAAACAATCGAACGAATTCTGCGTAATAATATTTCGCGACGAGGAAATAGCATTTCCAATTCCGAAGAAAAAAAAAAGTTTGAGACTACGCGGCCGTATCTTGGCTGGCTCGATTGAATTAAAACAGCTCCATGGAAAGAAAGAGGGGAGGGGGAGGGGGGAAATACCGAATGGATGATCGAAAGACGGAAAAGGCAAAAGCGAGAGAGAGAGAGAGAGAGAGAAAATGAGCAAGGGAACTCTAATCTGCGCCTTAGCCGAACGTGACGTTGCGCTCAGATAAATAATGTTTTTGCCGAGAGCCGCAAGTCTCTTAATACGTGTAAGCACATCCCTTATCCCACGTGCGTAAATGCGCGCGATTGGAAAATCATTTTGAACAATAAAGTGAAAAATGTGTATTCAAAGCGAGAGAACCACTTTATTCTTAGCTTCGCCAACCGCGAGCTCACTGCTCGCGAGGACTGCGATGCAATTTTTATCGTGACGCATTATTGCATTCGCGTACATATATATAAAAGTTTATATTGCACGCCCCGAGCGGCATGTCGACGAAATGTTTTATTATTAAATTTTTATTTTTCTCGAAAAATATTTCACTATTGTTCGGACGCATTTTACCAACGTTTTATTAGACTTTTTAAATTTATTTATTGAAAAAAATTTTTTATCAGCCGCGGATTAAACTAATTTTACGGATATATCCGTACTACGTCATTTTGGTTTTATTATTCAATAAAAACTCGCACTTAATATGCATTTGCATATACCTTGCGCTGTTACAGAAGATATTCTGCTTGATTAAAATCCGTGCTCGCGGCCGTTAATTTTAATGAAAGAAAAATAAGTGCCGTTAGAAATGCCAATAAAAGAGACGTCATACGCGTCCTAGCTGTGATACAAAAAAAAAGATTCTGATGAATCCACGCTCGAGTGACATAATAGAAAGGAAATTGCGAAAAAAGTTCACGAAACGCGAATTTACGTCCGAAAGCTTGTACAGCGGAGAACGTCTATCCAGTTTTTTTTCCTTTTCTTTTTTTTTTCCTTTTACGTCTTTGAGCGCGGCCGATCGCGAGAGAAATTTATTACGTTGGCCCCGATGAAATCAAGAGTCGTGCAGCACGTCTTCAAACCCGAGCGATAGAAAAAGTAATAGCCTCCGTTTTTCTTTTCTCTATTTTTTTTGCTCGCCTAGTTAAAGTCGCGGCTTATACTTCGTTTCGTGCAGTACTGTAAGAAGAAAACTATTTTCATAATTCCTCAGATTCAGAGGTTGAAAAGTTCAGCATTACCTAATTGACCGATCTACGAATGCATATTCTAGTTTATTATCGATGTGTTTTTCATTTAAACGAGGAAATCAAACATTTTGCATTATTTTAACTAATCTGACATACTTTTTTTTAGTATATAAGAAGAATCTTTCGCTTTTATCGATATCATAAACAATAATTTGGCCCGTTCTTCGGGTATAGTGAAACTAATGAAGGGCTAATATTGAATACCTGTGCTATAAAATTATAAGAACAATCTTAAGCTCTTGCTACAATTTCTGATCAATAACAAATTATAAAATTTCCCAACCGTAACAGTATCGAGTAAGAAATAAAAGCTTATCAAACTTCTAATATATCGGTTCTATTACTATCGGCAACCAATTGGCATTCCTCTACATAATAGTCATAACAATAATAAAACCATATCCATAAAAAAAAATAACCCGACTTCTACTAGTCCCTATACAATACAAATGTATTCATCCTAAAACATATCCAGTTTCCCACAGCCCATAAATATATCGCGCGCACGTGATTCACCAGCAGCCAAGACAACTATATGGAACATCGTGCTAAACTGTCAAAGAAGCTTCCAGGAATGAAAGATGCAATCGAGCTTTATGGTAGCGGTAGAGCAGCGGCTGTCGTATTATGCAATGCGTGGCATTAAATTCACGCGACACACATTTAACCGGGAGCTCGAGCCGCGCGCGCGAGTCGCTATGACGCCTCTCTCTATAATCCGATACGCGGCGATACCGAAACACCGAAAAAGATAAGAGAAAAGTGTCGGCGAAGGAAGAGCAAAATTTTATTAAGCATCTGGATGTGTTGCCTTCATCGAGCGATCAAGTGTCAAGGAACTCGCTTGACTCGTTATTATATATATATATATATATGGGGGAAGCGCGCACGCGTACGAGATCTAAAAGGGCTCTATTTTTGGCTGCAAGCAGACGCGCTGGATTTTTGGCTTCCGCCCGCGAAAGGAAGAATAACGATATTTCGTTGCGAGCCAAACCGATCCTCTTTCATCGAGCGCGCGTGGCAGCTTATTGGAGAGAATTTTACAGGGATGTTATTGACGGATAGGAAAAGGGAAATTTTATATTTCATTCGACTGGACATGTGCTTGTTTGTTTTTGACAAGCTATTGTTTAATCAGGTGGTATTTGAGAGCGCACAAGCTTTGACATTTAACGTGGAAAAAAGCAGATGAATTACACAAGGACTGTTTATATTTTATAGGTATACATGCACTTCACGAAAATACATATATTGCTTAACTCATGCGCGTATATAGCGAATATTTATCCCGAAATAAATCTGTAAGCTGTAGCAATGTAAATAAGGATGAAATACCAGCAAATCTTTTTGTTGTTCGCCAAAGAAAAAAGAAAACAAAATATATATAAGCTCTATTGATTTTTCGATTTTTCACACTTTTCTCTAATCTCCGTAGTATACAATCAGCGAGTAAATAAGTTTTGTATACGCTGGAAAAAGAAGAAAAAAAAAAGAAAAAGAATAAAGCCAACCGACTGGCGTGTAAGCAATTAGGATATAGGTAACAATAGAAAAATATCAGTTTCGCTGATAAATACAATACGCAACCATGCAGTCCAGTAGCATTGAAATAACGAGGCTCGCGTATATATATATATGTGTAATATAGCATAACGTTGCTGTGCACCTTGCGAACTGTTCCGAGAAAGAAAATTCAAAAGTAAGAATCGACAAGAAATATCAATGTATATACGAAGACGATAAAGCTGTTTTGATAAAAAGAAACATAATCGATTGCGCTTTTGCTCGCTGGAGCTGTTGTTCCAATGCGAAATTAATACATCAGTTTATTCATAAGTCGGCGATAAAAGTTTTTAGATGCGCGCTCGTTCTGCACCGATAGAGATTTTTCGTAACGACAAACACTTTGAAAACACATTGTTTTTTGTTCGCCCTCCCTCGTCTTTTTTTTTCTTCACCACCGCGACGTATCGCTCTTTTCCACCCGACGATTCGTTGTTTGCTAAGGAGAGGAGTTAAATACGAGAGTTTCGACGTCGGAATCCTTGAGAGAGCACCGACTAAAAATAAACGCAGGTCTCCACGCTATCGAGCCACCACGGCTGATGTACTGACCAATTTTCACGAAGCCCCTCTTCTACAAATTGTTTCAACAACGAGAAAGCCTTTTAGGACCATTAGAAAAGTAATGGAATGTCCGCGGGGATTGGGATTGCAAGCAAGCGAACGAGCCCCGAGATCTCCTCGTTTCTTCCTCTCCCTTTTTAATTTTGCGGCTTTAATAAAGCGGACTGTGTATACCGGGGGAAATTGCGGTTACAGCGTTTTCTCGCGCCGTCTTTCCTCCTAATTCCTCGCAGTTTCTTGACGCAACTGCAGTGAAAACAAAGAGCGAAAAAAAAAGTGGTGTTTCTACGCCCGGCCCGGAAAAATATATATGCACGCGATGCAATTTTATCTGAATTCTGACTCACGACCAATTGTAAAAATACAAATGTAAATCGTATATATCTGACGTGCGAGCTCGCAATAATAATACGATTCCCGTAACTGTTCCTCTCTCTTTCTTTCCCTCTCTTTCTTTGCTCGAAAATGCGGTATAAAATTCAGAATAGCATTCGCGTCGGAGTATACGAATACTTTGAAGCTCCACGGATTTGTACTTCGATTTGTCACTCGTCTCGATCGGCTCACGAGATATTTGAAAATATTTTCATTTTTTGCTGACGTTAACAAACGTTACGTTTACGTTGTCTGGGCAAACAAACGATACATTTAAATGACATTATTAATACATCGGAGTGTCAGGTGAAGATGATTAAGCGTTAACAAGTTAGTAGTATCCGAATTCCTTTTCCCCCCTTTCGCGACTCGAAAAAAAAACAAGAAACATTTACAAATATTTACCAGAGGTGCATCGAATACTCGAAACAACCACCCACGTACTTTTTCCTCGTTACATCACATCCCCGACATATATATATACCACTGCAGAGAGACAGATACATCAGGTCCGAAAGAAAAAGCATCGTATAATACGTTCAGCTTTCGCGCGCGGCAGTTAGATGGTCAGCCGGATGACTCAAGTCGGAAAAGCGCGATAGCATAAAAAGGGACTATATGTATCGAGTCGGTCGGAATGTTTGACGTAGGCGATTGCGCGCACCGAGTCACGGGTTTATCCGATCGCCTTTTTTTCCCCGTTTCCTCCACCTCCTCCATCTC
>UELV01076798.1:366-14739 GCA_900490015.1 Megastigmus stigmatizans | reverse complement strand
AAGGGATTAGGTGACCACTACGTCCTCGTCGTTGATCCTGGGTCACGCTAAGAGTGGTTTTACTAAGTTTGTTCTGAAATATACGATTTTCAAGATAATTTCAGTCAATTTTTCAAACTCTATAAAATTAGCTGAAGTATTTTGAGATAAGTCGTAAAAACGAAACCTTTAAATTTTTCATTATTCATTAAGTCAACTTAATAATTTATGAACACATCAATAAATTTTCAAAAAAATAGTGTTATTAACAATAAACAATAAATGTATGCTCAATTTGGTCAACTTGGAGTTAAAAAACGGATTGTACACGTATACCTAAGTGCTCCACTTTCCACTTCACGAATGCGTATAGCATAAATACAAAAACGTCCATAACTTGCGAAACCAATCACTTACGATTTTCAATTTGCTATTTTTTTCATCTACAAACAATATAGAAACTTTCTGCGCTAGCTGATTTTGGATCCATTTTCGGACCACTTTTGCATGCTTCAGGCACACCGTGTAAAATTTCATCGGAAAATATTCAAATTTCAAAAAGTTATGAATTTTTTAGTAAAAGGGATAGATTTTCAGTTTTTTAAACAAATTTCGATTTTTTTCAATATCTAAACAATAATTTTGGATCTTATGAACTAAAACACCCTTTAGTAGAGACCTTAAGGTACTTGTAAAAAAAATTGTAAATGAAAATAGTAATAAATAAAAAAGTTATAAGCATTTTTACCCACTGGGGGGTCTGAAATACCCCATCTGCCATTTATGTTATTATTTTGACGTGTGTCAGTTAAGGGTTAAAGAATGTATTTGAAATTTTCATAATAACTGAAATTTAAAAATTATTTTATTTATATATTTTAAAATTATTTAAGAGTTATTTGTATATATGTAAGTTTTAAAAATTACGTGTACATGTAAAAGAACCAATGAATTGACAGTGATTTTTCTGTGTAAGGTGAATAAAATATAATTTTAGATATGTTTTATAAATATGTGAACCTTTTCATTGATATGCTTTGAAGAAAATCCTTTCGAATATCTAATTTAAAAATTACATTTTATACCATATTTATTACGTCACAAATGTACAAGTAGAGTTATTTAAATTATTTTTGACAGATCATTATTTTTTAATAAACGTGGTATGCTTTGCTTTACGCTTAATTAAAATTTGATTGTTTTTTATGAGAAAATATTATCGTTTAGTCATAGTGATTACAAATTCACATCAAATATTGAAAAATTAAATTTTTCATTTCCATGAAATTTGTTGATATAAACTTTTTCTCTATTAATCTTTCTCTGATTTTACTTTTTTAAGCAGCTGAAAATTTTTTTTAATATCGCGATACTGCAGTTTTACTACCGTATTTTTACGATATTTCGTCTTTTAGATTTTTACAATTTTTTTTTCAATAATTTATCCAAATGTTGGCAGTCAGCTTGAAAAATAAAGTCTTTACGAAAGTAATAAAATCTTGCTAAATGTCCGGCGTTCAAAGTAAGTCTAATTTAATTCGAAACTTTTTTCTCGACTTTTTCAGTCAAGTAAAACTAATAAGTTTGCAAAGGCTTATTGGTTCATACTTCATCGCCGCCGCAAAGCTGGTTGGGTTGTAAAATACCAGCAGTTATTGCTTTAATTGGTTGCTCCGTACTAAATTTATTCTGTTTTAACAGTTGTTATGAAGAGAATGCTCGTGAAACATTTCATAATTTTTGTAAGTGCTATTGGAATTGATCTTAAAATTAGATTCACATGACTGTTAAAGAAAAATCTTTAAAATTTTTATTGTAATAGTCATTTTAAAATACTTATAGACAATAGAAATTCTTTAATTGACAATATTTTAAAATAGCCAGTTATATTCTTTTTAAGAATGTACATGACAATAGTCACAATTGAAGAATATTAATTTCAAAGTTCTTTTTATATATTTTCATTATACACAAATGCTATAGATATTCTGCCCGACGTTTCTGCTTATTGAGGAATTTAAATTCAACAAGAAGACCGGGAATACTAAAGCTTTTTCAGAGAACTTCTCGAAGTATGCATCTTTAAAACCCATCTTTATAGATTCCGAAAACTATTTGAAAATTCTTAAATTACTTCTTTATAATTCTTAAGGAATCGTCAGTTAAAAGATGCACTGACTTTACCTTTTTCTACAAATGTAGATGTATTTACAAAAAATGTAAATTCTCTAACAAATTCTTACCCCAATTTCTACTTACAGAGTTTACTGAGAAATAAGAATCGAGAATCAATAGCAATACACCACTAGTTGTGCCCAGTTTCCAAGTTTGTTGCCGGTTCGTACGTTTCTCAGTGCAAACCATTATGGCACATGTATATACATCTATATATAGCTACTGCACGTGCAGCAGTATTACTCAATACCTTAGCCATATCACGTACAAGCCATTGCATCTAGATTAAATTTTCTATAACTATATACATCGAGTCCCTTAATAGTTATTAGTTATTCACCCCTTCAAATTAATCATTTCTCAACGTAAGCGCAAAACTAATACAATAATCAAGATACCCACGTCTTTTCCCTTTAACTTCGCTGACGAGGCTGCGATATATTTCCAGAGGATGCACATAGCGGAGATATGGGCAAGCCTGGTCCTGGCACACACGAGCACTATTCTGCTGGTCGGTTCCCAGTACGTCGGACCATTCCCAGGCCAGAGGCCAGTCCAGCTCCAGCAGCGTCAGGCTGCGGCGGCGGTGGCGGCGATGGCGGCTCAGCAGCAAGAGCAGCAGCAAGAACGAGAGCTCGGTTATAGCGGGAAGCGGGCATCGACAATAGCCGAGCCGACATGCGAGGAGCTGCGCGCCATGTGGAGATACAGCAAGAGGCAGAGCAGAGCCGCGGAGAACACGAACGAGCTGCCCGTCTATCGGGATCCTTTCTCCTACAACGTCTGGGAGGCGTATCCCAGCCGCTCACCATCCACCGGATACCGAGGTATCACCACCACTCGTATATCCTGGCACTTTTTCTTTTCGACTTGGAATCTTGCCTGACTCTTTTTATTATTTCATAAAACTTACGGAGGTTCGGAGTTTGTATTTTTAGGCGCAACCGCTACACGGTAGTACCTTATATTTTCGTCATCGCAAAAAGTGTCAAATTACAAAAGTCACATATTTTATCACAAAATAAATTTCTATTGTGATAAAAATTCATTTTGAGCAATTTTGAGTTTTTTTCGATAAAGATTTTCTCCATGAATTTTTAACGTATTTGGGCGAAACTTTAGGGATTAACTTATTATATTACAGAATAGAAACGTTCCTATTTTGGGCTATATCCGTCGAAAGGCTTCGAAATAGAATCCCTTTTAAAAATGGCGAAAATCCGTTTTTTTTTCTCGTAAAGTATGAATAGACGAAGTTCAAGAACTAAAAAGATACATCTTTTTTCTATTGAACATTTTTCTCTAAATTCAATTCCTTCCAAGATAACAGTGATAAAACGGTGAAAAACGCTTAAAAAGTCCTCTTTTTAGGCTTTAAAATCGAAAATATTAATTTCTCATAAAAGTATTAAGTGTAAAAGTTGTAGAGCATAAAAAGACAAAACTTTTCTCTATTTAACATTTATTACTAGGAGCGATTCATTTCAAAGTAACAGTGTAAAAACAATTTAAAAAACTTATCTAAGTTTAAAAACACTCATGTTTGGGGTTAAACATGACAAACTTGACATGAAGACTTGAAATGTAGTCATCCTTAATACACAGCATCGGTGAAGATTTGGAAGAAAGCAGCAGGATGATGAAAAAGTGGTTACCCCTCAAGTACTAAGCCATAGGACTATCAGGCGCTATACAGCAACAAAACATATATAATTATTAGTATTTTATCATTCCAGATGCTTAAGAGCTATTTCTAATCTTATTTTAGTGAATTTAGTTAAAAAATCTGTGAATTAAACAAAAATAATACCTTTTTGTTATTTATAAAAATAAAATGTATTGATTTATATCGATTACCTCATAATGGATAATAAATAGATAATCATTTAATTAGTAATTATTATTATTACATTAAATGCAAATAATTGATAAAAAAATTGTTATTATTAATGCAATAGATCTTTTCGAATAAATATGAAAATATATAAACCCCTTTATATAAAGAATATTTTAAATTTTATTTTTAATTATTTATATGATGTTTACATACATTGGAAGCATATGAACATTGCGATTATTTTATACAAATTACACATACCTTAGATATAAATTATTTTATTTCAGCGGATGGTTTTAATCTGGTAATATGTGTATACATGGATATACATTTATAACTTTATTAGTACTATGCTATATTTGCACTGAGAAAATATTTATATAATAACCAAGTAAATTGATCTGATAATACTGGTTATTTAATTTTTTAAGTTAGTAAACTATATTGGTATATAAATAAACGAAATTTTTTTAATACGGGACTTAATTTATTGCATTACAAAATTAATTCAATGACCAGATTAATGAGATACTAGTTTATTGTTAATGCAACAAAGTACTAGGATCTCATAAATCTGGTAATTAAATTAATTTTATATAATATATATATATATTATAGCAAGTAGCTTTTATTTATTTCTTCTCCAATGACTTATATTTCTCAACTTTTAGCGCTTTAACGTTTGATGTAAATATCCCGTAAAAATCCATATATAGCGTTACCGATGTAACGTCCTGACGGACGCACACAAGATTTAATTTTAATTATCTCCTTTTTACGGAGAATTAAACTTACGAGCACGTTGCTAATTGACTGCTGTCTCGTGTCTTTGTTTATCAATCGCGAGGAAGTCTTCTAGTCTCACTACCTTTAATGTTTTAAAATTAATGAAGCTGATCCACCAAACAGACCAGGTTTCCCCGTTCACGATTGGTGGACTCCAAATCCCTACACGCCAAGCAGACCAGGTTTCCCCGTTCAAGAATGGCGGCTATGCTAAACTTGCTATCCAAGAGGGCCGGCTATTCCGTTGCTCTTGGTAGCTCGATTCAATTCTAAAAACTTCCAAATTAAGATTTTACTTACGCGAACATGCAATCTAACCCGGACACTATATATTCAAATACAAACTTAAACTAAACCAACCTTTATTCTTTTTTCTTTCTGCTGCCGTTGTTTCTGCTTCTCCTGCTACCGTTGGTTCTCTGTTGGTAGGGATTCTTTACCAAATAATGCACTAATCACAATTTTTAACTAATATTTTTGTACTAAACTTTATTCCGATATTTAATTCCTCTTACAATTTCACTTTTATTTTTGCTTACAATTCCTATTACAATTCACGTTATTCGCTTATGATTCCTCTCTTACAATTCACGCTTACTCACTTCGCTCAATTGAATATTTCTCTGCGTTATCTTCTTGCTTATTTCCGAACTCGTGGCCTTCCCGTTTGTTACTCGTTTTAGATTGACTCAACTGCATTCTGAGATGCAGCATATTACCTTTGAGTCCTCCTCCGCAACGCTCCTTCCTATATCTTTTTCCTTAAAACTCCGCCCTTGGCCTCGTTTTCTCCTATCGCGTTACTTCCTTCCGGATGTTTCTTCCCTCTCTATTTCATACTCAAGGTGTTCTAATACTTTACAATAGATGTTTTCCCAGGTTCTTATTTCTAGTTCTTATTTCTACTTTCTATTTGCCTATTTACTACATTTTACGTTTTCCAAATTGCATGCTCGTAACTGCCTGACAAACATCATTAGCCCGGGTATAGATGATGACGCTTCCTTATAACAGACGCTCTGGGTTTCTTCCAATCGCTGCCTGGACCTTTTCTCTATCTCTGGCGCCGATGCAACTATGAGCGTTGAGTTTTAATCTTTTTATTACGGTTGCCTGAGAGAACACGGAGCAACCGCTATTTACCGAAAGTTTTTGGTCCTTCATTTATTTGGAAAACGTAATCTGTACTAATGTCTGGCTGTCTGGGTTTTCCCGTAGCAGCTGTGTAGACATTCGTAAATTTAAAAACTTACAAGAAAGCAGCGAAATATTTTCGTTTGAATATTTTCCCTTGCTTTCTTGTATTTACTATCTATACTTAATCCGAAAGGTCCGTTGGCCGTTACACCGATAACCCAAAGTTTCATCTTTCAAACGCCATTGCTCAAGTTGGTGTAGAAGTTGGTGTGAAAAAGTTTTAGGTTTTTTTTTTTGAAAAGCTTGAAGTTTTCAGTTTGAAATAATTTTGCCCGATTGTTGCAATATGGATAGAACGTGGCATAAATATCTATCCTTTGAAGCCTTGTTGGAATTCTTAAATTTAATTCATTAGAAGCCAAGATATTGCTCTCTCTTCACTCAGCTTTTGAGTGTTGGAAATAGTGTCGAATACCTATGATAACTACCATTTTGAATTATTACTGTGTACGATTTGACAATTTTTTTTCCCTTAACCTAACTAATGACACTATAAAGTTTATTATCTCTTAAGCTTTAATTTAGTTTTTTTAGTTGGCTTTTTGAGATTTTTTGAAGCCAAGATGTCACAGTTTGAAGAAAAAAACTCCTGTTTTGAGATTTTTAAAGATTGCTCCGATATAAGAAAAAAAGGTAAAACTTGTGGCAAGTGTGATGTTTCTTCCCCAGCAAAAAATAAAATCTATTCAGTTACTGTATCTATGTAATCTCTTTTAGATAATGTAAAAAGTAAAATATATTTTTTGCTGCATAACGTCGAATTCATATTTCTAACTAAAAAATCAATTCTTTATTACATTTGTTATATTATCTAAATTTGACCTCAAGAAAGATATAAAATAAATACAAATTGCTGTCAAAGCTCCTATTTATCCTAGTAATGCAAATTAGATAAACAATTTCTTATCAGTTTCCAATTTCTTATTGAAAAATTTGGCTAAAGATAGACGTGAAATCATTTTAGAAATAGTCAAGTATTCTTTTTAGCTTAGCAGCAATCTTAGCAGTTTGTAAATCATTTTAGTTGTTCTATTATTTTTTTCTCTTTTCAATTTTGTACAATATTCTTTAACTTAAAATGACTATGAACATACTTGGCGATTCATAGTAATTTTAAGATAAAGAATATTATACAACATTAAAAAGAGAAAAAAATAAGGCTATTAAACTAAAAACAATTGATCCTTATGAAGTAAACGAAGCGGTAATTTTTAGCTAAAGATAGCAACTATCTATTGCAACTACTTTAAATATTTAACTGACAATTATTTTACTATGATTTTACGAAATATAAAACATTCAAAATTTCGCTGTCTCGAGAGAGGGGCACGTGTAGCACGGGTAGATAAATGGTTTCAAACGTGCTTCAATAATTTCAATAATTTCAAAAGTCCTTAATAATAAACATTGATAAAACTATATTTATTTATTCATAAAATAGACTCTTTATTTAATTTAAGACCAAAGGATAAAAAAAGGAAACCAAAAAAACACTTTTACTATAACTTTTTATTGCATGTATTGTAATTAAGTATTTACAATAAATAAAGTTATTGTAATAAAGCCAATACACATTTAGAAACTAATACTTTTTAATATTTGAATTATTTCATAAATAGTTTTGTCATATAAAAATATATCTTTATCACATATTACTATAATTAAATCTTAATTTAATAAATCACATTTTAATTCCAATAATCACATTTCTTTTTAATTTTAATAGTTATAATAATTACTTTTCCGAACACATTAAAATTAGCAGTTACTTCAATTATAAATGGATTAATAATTGCTTCAGGTACTGCAGTTTCGGAAGAGATATTGAAACCATTGCTCGCATTTAAGTCAAGCTCATACAAAATAGGGTACTCTTTATTATGCATAACTTGGTAACTGTTCACATCTTGTGTCATAAAAAGAGGTTCCTGATGCTGTTGTAAATTTTGTGATTCAGTTAAAATTCTTTTGGTTTGGACTTGAGCTATAGGATTAGCCTTACGTTTCACTGGCACTTTGGTAGGTTTTTTAATTAAAACATCTGAAACATAAAGCTTGTTCCTGTTCATCTGTGAACGTGCGTCTAAATCCTATGAATAAAACACTAATTGTATAGAAGATTCATGACTTATTTCATTGCCTAAATTAAAATTACACAATTTTCTTTTCAAAGTCGATCTTGGGACACTGAATTCAATCGTAGCACTTTTCATTGACTTCCCTTCCAACACACTGTCTAACGTATCTTCTAACCATTTTAAATATACTAAATTGATAAATAAACAGCACTTAAATAATTACGATGAGCACGAACGTGATGACTAGCCCATATTATTTAGAGGTTACAATAACAACACAACAGTTGCTTTGCACTTCGCGCTAGTACTCAGGCTCGCGTGTGCTCCACGTGCCCAGCCAGTGGGTGCCCGTCATGTCCTGCTCAACACTTTTTTATAATCAGGAAAAATTAATATATTTAATAACTTTGTAAAAATATTAAAAAAATACTAATCAAAAGTAAAAACTTTGAATGTTTCAATAGCGCTAGTCCCAAAACCAAAAATACTTTCTTTTCCATTTTAATTTATTGATGTTAAATGTAGCAATGAACAAGATTTTTAGCTCCGAAATTTCATCTGTTAATACATTGAATCAAAACAAAATATTTCTCTTTGGTATTCGCTATGAAGGAAGCTTATTTAGTTAGTAGAGGCGTGAGCATCACCGGTCGTGCCTAACATGCAAACAACAGCTTCGCTGTTACCATAATTTGAATCGAGAGGTGATGTAAGGCCCAATAGCATTCCTATTATGTAACATAATAAAGAAATCCCCAAAGTTTCAGCTCGATTCGTCAAAAATTCACGGATGAAATCCATTAACATGATAAAATATACACACATATCATTATCTGAAAAAAATTGCTCAAAATGAATTTTTATCGTAATAGAAATTGATTTTGTACTAAAATATGTGACTTTTGATGTTTGACACTTTTTGCGAAGCCTAAGATCGAGTGGCACGCTATAGTATGTAACTGAGATACAATTTTATAATAAAAATAATTGTCATACGGTTTTAACTCGAATTAGTTAAAATTTCACTTCATTAGTGCACACTCGGGATCATTGACCGCAAATTAGCGTGTATTTATTGTCTTTCCCAGTGAAAGTTGTACAAATTTACTGATTAAGAAAAACATTTTTAAACAATTATTATATTATACCTACGCACGATAATCCCGGGCGAAGCCGCGACGGGGGATGCTAGTTTATGTATAATATTTAGTTATAAAATGTATACAATCATGGTAAAATGTATACATCTTTTTTAATTTTTCTTATTTTGAACTATCAAAATATGAAATAAAGGGAAATCATGCAAGATCCTAATCGTGTTCTTGAATTAAGTTACGTTTGGGAAGAACGAGCTGCAAATGGATCGGTGTCAAATATGCTTAATGATATAAAGGGATAGCTTGAATAATGTAATAAAAATTCCTTTTGTTGGAATCTTAATGGAACTGTATTAGATTTAATTAATTTTAATGCTATAGTTATTCTCACCGAGTAATGATATTTTTTAATATCTTACTTTGCGTTATTTCATCTTTATCTTTTCCCTCGAGATTCTTTCATTTACCGAAATTTTGACCTCGTATGATGAGAACGAAATACACCAACTCCTTTTTTTCTACATAGAAATTTTATAAAAAAACAAGTACTTAAGCTAAATCTGGTTTAAACTTTTTTTTAAATACACTAAAGTAAAATTCATCTTAACTGCATAGGGTCTTTATCAGAGTCTGACCAAATCAAGTCTTTTTCTACTTAATTCTCTAACAATCGTGTTTTCACTTCTCTATGATTCTCCAGGTAATCATTAAGAATCATTCGAATTTTAAAAATCATTCTATATGCCATGAAAAATAATGCTTGTTCTAAAAATATTTATTGATTTTTTTGTATAGTTACACGGAGAAGTCAGAATTTTGAAAAATATCGCTTACTCGTATGATGCCTTTGACACCCTTTTTTATTTTGAGGACACGCGATACCCGAATAGCATATTTATATCAAATCTAAAAATGTTTTTTTTTTTTAAACCCACAGCGAACAAAAAAGCTTTGAAAATACTAAAAATATCTCTTCTATTGCCAGTTTAAGTTTCTTCCTCCTATACTAGGAAAAATGACTTGGCTAGTCTGCTTATACATACATCATCAACAAAATATCTTACGCACGGACAACTGGCCAAGCAAACAAAAAAAAAATAAAAAAACTACCCTTATCGCTTTAACCGACTATAAAAGAGGAAAATAACTTTGTCCACACCGACAGAGGAGTACACAGGTCCAGCGCGTAGCCGAGGTGCAGGTGGTCAGCCTATCTACGGTAAGGTGGTGCACAAGGCCCCGGCGGGCAGTAGACTGCGCAACGGCATGCCGGACAGGGCGCGCGCCTTCGAGGACCTGGCCCGACTGTACGGGACGGTCAATAGGCAACCACCATCGCAGCGTCGCAGACCGGCCGGACATTTCCGGGTCGGAGGCGGTGGCGGACCGATGAATCAGAATCTACCCCAGTCCGGGAGTTTCCAGCATCTCAAGGATCTCATACTCACGGAGCGCGCCAGGGAACTACAGGTGCTATGCCCTCTGTTACGCTATATACTTGTTTTGCATGCTAGCGCGCGCGCGTGTGTGGGTCTTACGTGCATTAGGCTGAGTTTGTGGACTGTTTATACAGATAGGCAAGTGCTTCGGACGCTTATCGCATGGGAGTTGATCGATTGCGAGGATTTTCTTCTATGCCGATGTTATTAATACGAGCTAGTTCGCTTTATGTTTTATTTATCAAATTAAGCTTATTATTAAATGAATTTTCTTTCGTTAATAACGATCGAACGGCTCTGCTGAAAAATATCGGGAATAATTATTTTCAATCTTATAATACAAGTGGTATTTTATTACTACTACTTAATTGTAAGCAAAAAAACATAAGGATGAAAATTAATTAAAATGGAAAAACAGTAGATTTTAATTTAAACTCAATAATAGTCTGATTTATGTGCTGCACGTGCGTACTACGCTTACACGTCGCGAATCTTAATATGACTGCAGTCCAGTACGAGACAGCCAAAATAAGTGTTCCATGTAGTTCGAATTATGAATTGATTCCGATGCGCGATAAGATCACAGACAATCAATCAACAAAGTCAGCTAATTGTACAATACTATCCATACTGCGTACCCCTGAGAATTAATGCCAAATCTAGAATGTAATTTTCGTCTGCCCTCGTGCGAACCATCGACGCGATAGCACGTATAAAGTTGGGTGAATCGAGGAGTGACCGATAGTTACGTATAGCGACAATGAGCAAGGTCGCGGACCAGGGTTATTATCGCGATGAAAGTCTAATCATCCAGATTGATTGTACTTTTGTCCATCGCGTATGCGGCGCACGATGTTCCCTCCGATGCATCGAATGGAACAATTGCACATCATAATAGGCAAAAGATGCGCCGCGCGAGTGAGACTGTCGCGTAAATACAGATGACGAAATGAAAGGTCGCAGTTGTCGAGAAGCTTATTTCGCCCTATCATCCCGTACGCAAAGATCCCGTACGAGTATATAAACTTTTCATTCAACTCAAACAGCCACTGATCTTGAAACTATCTCGAGTTCATTTGAGCGCGTGTCTCAAGTCAAAGAAGAGCATTCCTGATCATTCCGATTGGATCTTTTTTTTGTTACCAAGAAGACGATCTGCGAAACTCATGCATACCCGCGCCAAGACAAATACAGCGGATCGGCTCAAATCAAGAATGAATCGATATATAGATAAAAAGTTCCCCGTCAACATATGTACGAGCTGAACGCGGCTATAACCCTTGAATCGCGCTCAGACAGCAGACTAAACGCACTCGGAAGAATGGTCGCGTGGCTGCCTCCCTATTACCATGCACGCGCATAGAGCGAGAAATATATACCGCTAACGTACCGGCGCGGAGAATCGGATCACGGAAGCCTTTATATATATATATGTGACACACGCGTGGGACACATTATCTTGGAGCTAACGTAGTGTGACTCTGGCTCTCGGTTCACTTCCCCCCCCCCCCCTTCCTACTCTACTCTAATCGCGACAATTGTGGGCGAGGAAAGTGTGTGGGATGTGGGCGAAGAGAACGGCATTCAATCTCTCGAGCGATGCGAGCGAACGACGTGTTGGATATTGGACTCCTTGGGTGGTGGGCCACTTGAGAGTTGAGCTAATAGAGCCAATTCTTGTCTGGTAAGATTGGCTATACATTTTCCACCGAAGTGGGGAGAAACCGTACACGTGTCGGGGAAAGCGATGCTCAAGTTTTAATTGCCTGGATATATTTGGATTTTTGTATATGGCAGTTTCGAGCGATGCTGAAGGTATTCGCAGGCGCGCGTGCGAGTAAACGCGTTGATCGATAGTGAACACGATGATTATAATTCAAATAGATATTTATGCTTTTTATATGTTCGATCGTGCATGTTTCATCCTTTTTATTAAAGCAATTTTTTCAATAGAGATTTCTTATGTGCACCCATAGATATAGATTAAAGGGTCATTCTCTATCCATTAGCAGTAGGTTGAAGTGCTCTTCGTTGCTTTATTATTTTCCCCTCTTATTTCGAGACAAAAAGTCTTTCGGAACGAGAAACTTTGGACAGAATTAGCTCGTTTATTTCCAACCAAATTCTAAAGCACTTACTCAAGTTGCGCAAATTAATTAATTTCCACGCGCAAACTCGAATATTATGTAAAATACTTGTTTCTTCCTCTAAATGCAGATGCAAATTATCTTTACCAAAAGCAGCCATGCGCATCTTAATATCAAAATAACTCTGTCACTTTTGCTGCAAAAGCTAGGGAAACAAAAGCATATTCTAAGTGTGATTTCAATTTTCATTAAAACTCAAGTAATGCGGTATATTGTAATATCTTCTTTGAGATTCCAGTTTTCCATGAAACAGCTTTACTTGTTTCGTTTTATCTTAATTTTGGTCGTGCAGACGTACACACACCATCGGATGTTCTTTCATTTTTGCTGTGAATACCGAGCTATTACATTCTTTAAATCTGAATTTTTAATTTTATCTTTATTATTATGAATAACGCAGTTAAACACGACGAGTATACTTCCATCGTTGATCAATTTTTTTGTTTCTCCCCTCTCACCTCTCCAAGCTCGAAAATTTCTTTGTTCTAAATTAAGTCAGCATAGAGTATGTATGCAGAGCATTTTACTGTAATGAAGAGTTTTACAAGAATGCTCAGGAAATTAAAGAGTACTCCTTGGTTTAAATAAAAGTGTCAAGGCAGGTTTCACTGTACAATACAAGTTCTCGAAATGCATAATTACATTATAAAGTCTGTCGTTACGAACAATAAAGCGTACGAGAATAGTTTAATCCCGTTAAGCACTTTTATTATATAATACATTTAATATATCACGCATAAAGTTAAAAGCAATTTATAAAAGCTTCGTGAATTATTTTAGCCTAGCTACATTCATACGTGCTTGCGTTGTACACTCATTAATTCTTCAGGAACAAAATTTAAATTTACCAACAGTATATGTCACGTATAACTATTCCAGCTACACCTATATAATCCTTTTTTTTTACATATTTTTTAAAAGCTCGAATAAAAATACAATACACAAAAATTCGATAAGCAAAAACAATGAGGATCGAGGAGTAAATATTTTTTACGCTCTCGTCACCTCCGAGTAAGCTTAACGGCATATGTAGAATCAACTATGAAATCTGAGTGCACGATATCCAAAACAGCGGAATAAAATGTATATGCATGTTATTTATACCAACTGCAAGCCAAACCTTTACAGCGTAAGAGGATTTACGGATTTGACGTTGGAATAAAAAGCGATTTTTCCACGATAAAAGAAGAGAATTATTGCATAAAAACGGAGGCGGAACAGTTTTAATCGAGAATAAAAGATAAAAATTAAACACAGAACGATACTGAAATGACCTATTATTAAATGATACTATAAGACGATACTATGGTCATTCGATACTATGCATCGATACTATGCATCGATGAATAAAAATACGTAATGATAAATTCCTCAACAAACATTGTATTCAAAGAAAAAGACGTAAAAGTTGAGTAAAAAGTTCCTACAAAAATACTCGGGATTCCAGTGGTTCATTAAAGAATGTAGCCCCCCGTCCTCCGAGTACGATGTCTCTGCAGGAACAAAAATACGCACGCCGCTCGTCGAGCGCATCGCACCGCACAAAAACAACGAAGAGCTGAAGAATCACCGAGTGACAGACATGCAGAGAGAGAGAGAGAGAGAGAGAGAGAGAGAGAGAGAGAGAGAGAGAGAGAG
>UELV01076704.1:369-11637 GCA_900490015.1 Megastigmus stigmatizans | reverse complement strand
TATATATATATATGTATACATATATACACAAAGTCCTCTTTAAAAGAATATATAAACCTCGGAGGCTCGCTCTTTGCGGCAAATTGAATTCTCGAATTATATCGGCCGTATTGGTTTCTCTCGCTCTTCCTCCTCTCCTCGTGTTTTCCGTTTCACATGAGCAATCTCTACTTATTCGAATAGCCTGCGTTTGAGAGCGTACCAGTAATTACGTTTGCTGTCTGATTTCGTTTACCCGTAATAGAGGCGACTGTGTAGAGGTCGTGAACAAAGAAAACGTTCTCGCGACAAACATTTATAGAAGATGCGCTTTCATCTTCTGGAAATTAAAATATACATTTTTTCATTGTACGTGCGGGTGCATCGAAATACTCTATCTCGCTGTTTGCATACTCCAATATCTAGAAAATATCTCGTTTACATATTCTAATATAAAAAAAAAACTGAATTGATTTTATACCCAAAAAGTTTGATTTGGAATGCCAATTAATTAGAAAGAGTTTGATTTTTACTCAAAAACACTTTTATTTAACTCGAGTGGTTGATGCATTTTTGGTTCATCAAGCTTTCTTCCGTATGCGTAAATATTCGATATTTTTCATTTTAATTTTTCAAAAATTAATTAAGTAGCTACTTAGCATGTACCTTCTATTCAAAAATTTAGGTACAATGCACCTTAAAAATGTCCTTTACTTTGCAGCTTGATAAGCTGCGATCTAGTGATAATTAAAATAAACTCGAGTGGAATCGTCTTTTCCACGCCTATAATTCTCAAGAGAAGCATTCAATTATAAGCTATCCCCTGGCATATAAAGAAGAAAGTCACTAAAGCACTAAGCTCGCGTGTTTAATTTCGCGAAATTTCATCAAGCCGTACGAATGTGCGTGTATGGGTGTGTAAGAATGTGTACATGCACGCATGCTGCTTGTGATGAATAATCGCCCTTGGAAAAAATATTCCCACCTCTTGCCTATTCGTAAAAAAATAAACTATACACTGAGAGAAAAAAGGGGGAGCTGCTGCTCAGGAGGTGGGAGAGCGGCAACACTGCCGATTTGGTGCGACAGCAGCGCCAATGTTAGCTAGTCGCCTCACCGAATTCAGGGACAGCAGCATACCCTCGATTGGGGAGAATGACTGCCCCAAAACGTGGGACATACGCGTCCCCACGCAAATACCATGCATGCGTATAGGTTGGCATAATACGTATTATCTTGAATTGTGAAAGAAATCTCACTTTAATGGACTACACCTGGTATAAATCATAAAATACGTTTGATATAAAAGTAAATAGCATTTCAAATTATGTGAATTTGTCTTCCGAGATTCAAATTAGTTTGAGGTTAGGTTCGCTTATTGTTAAGTCTAGCACCGCGGAGTAATTTTCAGGTGTAGCGTCTCTTCGTATTTCGGTGGCGCTGCTTCCCACTTACTCGCGGCCTACTGCCTGCCCGAGTCGGGGTAGTCACTCTCCCCACAGAGGCGAGCAGCAGTCCGCTTGTACTGTGAGCGCAGCGCACGGCACATTTTGCTCAGCAGCTCTCTCGACGAGTACATCAGCTCCCCCTTTTTTCTCTCAGTGTAGGCAGTCGGTATAGAAAGTAATCTTTTTTGTTTTAGGGGGTCGCGAAGGAAAATAGCGCTACACCATATAACAGATACAGAGAGAAATAAATCTTTGGACTTTCAATTAAAAAGCTTGCGATAGAAAATTGATTGGCGACATAAAATATGAAATATATTGAACTTAATAATTATTTAGAACTTCTTAAAAAAAGCACAAATCTATTTAATGTAACAAACATATTCAACAAAATCGATCTGGCAATGAACTTTAATTATACGTATACATGTTCTTGGGGTATTAATGCATTGTAATTAAACAAATACACATTATATAGAAGAACGGCCAGTTTGACAAAAATTCCACCAGACGCATTCCCGGGGGCACATTGTTATATATAAAGTCCTCGACGCTGGAATGAAGATAAAGGTCCGGATTTTCCGTCGTCGTCGTCTGACGCGAGACGCGCGCTACTTTACCTTTAGTTTCTCGTTTATTGCGACAGTTTGTTTAATGGCCTCGAATTTTCCATCCACGTACGTTTACCGACCCCCTCTTGCCCTTGTCGTTCTTTCGATTTTCTTCTTTTCTGGCCCTATGTCTCTTTCTCTCTCTCTCTCTCTCTCTCTCTCGTTGACCTTTTCTATTTCACACGCACATACACGCGTGCAACTTTGTACCAGTCTTTTCATTTGACCTTTTCGGTTAAAAATTATTTCGATCAATTTAAGTTAGATATTTTAGCTTGGAAGTGCGGCTACCTTTGCAACGGATCGAGCTCTTGGAATTAAAACATTTTTAGTTCTTGCATTATAGTGAGGTTATATTGTGAAAAATAGACATTTTAAAGAGTAGTCGATGAATGAATTTAAAATTGTAATTTAAAATAATGTTTTTTTTTTTTTTTTTTTTTTTCAAGTAAAGTGCCAAGTTTCATTCTTTCCAATTTCATATACTTTACACACCGCGGTAATAATTTTTATACTTACTTCGTTTTTTGTTTCGATTCATGCCGAAGAGAGAAAAACTAGCTAATTATTAGCACAGCACTTGGAGCAAAATTTCATATTTAATTATGACGTAATTCAAATAAACCTTTCATCCTATTTAATTAAATATTAAAGCAATTAGACTAAAAAATTTTCTCTCCGACTGCGCACCATCAAATATCTCCCTCCCTTTTCTTCTCGCTTCTCTTTACCTCTTCAAGCCTGCTTTGTTTCTCTCTATTTTTCACTTTGGCTCTTCGCTCTTGTTTGAGCTCCTCCTTTTTTTATCCCTCTCTCGGTCTTTTTGTTGAGTCTCTTATTCCCCTTGGCTTCTCTTTACACGGGGAGAAATTGCAGCGGAGGCCACAAATTTTTCGGCGAACCCGTTCGTTTTGCCCTGGAAAATCCATTTCTCCGTAGCTCCGGTGCGAGCCAGGCTGAAAATTTGATGTCTGGGCTTTTTCGTATATTTAGTCGTTTTTCTTCTCCTCTCCCTATACTGGTTATTTATCGAGTGTTCACCGAGCAGCATTCTGTTTTCGCCGGGCTCTCCGTTTAACTAAATTAAAATTATCCGGGCTATGTGCTTTTTTTACATACCGCTCGAGTGTAACGTTGCTAATACTGACGGCGCGTGTGCTTCAACTGAATTTTCTACTCCATCTTTCCCTCGTCGCTTCATCATTTTAATTAAATGACCAAAATCGCTTATATATCTTTAATCCGGTATATACGGTATTTCAATCTGTCTTCAATGATGAATTTTCCAACACAGAAGGGGCGTTACAAATTTATATTTGGATTTAAACAATGAAAGGGCAGTGCAATTCGATCGCAGTGCAATGAGAATTGAACGAAGCTCCACAAAGATGATTTTCGATCGAAGTCAAGCGCTGTAACCATTTGACATCTTGGTTATTTGATCATATTGATCAATTCGCTTTGTTGCCTACTGAATTCAATATTTGTTTTTCTTTTCTCAATTGGATGGTTTCTTACCTTCTCAATCGGTAAAATTAAAATCCCTTCAATTTCTTTACTTTAAATATTTCTTTGAGTAACTATAAATTTGTGTTCTTGCACGGAATCCTCGAATCGAGGTTATACTTCCCTAATACCAACAATAAGCATACACGAAATATAAAATTTATTTTTGTTCTCAGAAAGTAAATATAATACAATAGAAAGTAAATATAATACAATAGATTAAATTTTAAAACTTTTTCGAATAAATACAAGTTATATCGCTACAAAATATACACTTTTGTAATAATCAAAATAAATAAAGTCAAAATGTACTGGAAAATAACAATAAGTATTGTTGTTAGTACGATAGCCATAAGAAAACGTAGAATACGCAGCAGAGTTCAAAGGGAATTCTCGGTAAAACAATAAAAGAATGTTTGAAGACAACTAGCTACGGCTCGATAAGTTTTAAGACAGGGAGAAGCGATACCTCGTTCAAGACGAACGACCAAGAGCCCTTCCAATCGAGCGTCGGACAGATAGTTGGTCGACTAGGTCGCTGATGCTCGAGCTATCGTCCTTCGCGACACGGAAGCGTAGCGGTACGACAAGACAGTGAACTAGCAGACCGTAATTGCAATGGCTGTCAAAGTCTCAGCCGAGCATATATTTAGCGTAAACAATGAAATTGCCAAATCGATTTGGTAATTGCCGTTGCTTTCTTGGATTTCATTTATAACGTAGATTTAAATAGGATTGTCTTGGCTTTAAATGTTTTACTTCGACATTGAGACGAAGTCTGAAGAGAAATATCGATTCGGCGAATGGATTCATATTTTTATTGATTAGAACGAATACATTGGACTTGATTGAATGGAAAATCCTGAAAATGAAATTCAAAAGATGCTACGAAGCAAACTTTCACCAATAATATAAGTACAATCATTGCATATATTAATTGATTGATTGAAAAAATTTTTATAAAGCAAGTGGATATTGAATGAAAGTCTACCGGAAGTATAGAATCTCTGTATATTAGTCCCACACAATCAGTACTATTTTTATTATTTGCCGTACGCGTAAAAGTAGCGACTGCGAAATCTCACTTCCGCCAGAACGTTGCCCACTTGGCGATATTTCGCTCAAACTCTTCCCCTAGCATCGCTTCTCGTAGACAATAGTATAAAAGGTCGAAAGATCCTGAGTAAAAGCGCCAAGGACATCTTTATATAGAAATATACAAGAATCGAAGACGAGTGGTTCATGTCAGCATCGAGATTAGGTCAATAACGGGTGCATGCACAAGGAATATTTCCTTCGATCTCTGACTGCATCACTGTTCAAAGGGAACAAACTACATCTTTTGAAAATTTCAAACATTGCATGCTATATCGCGAGAAAACTGAACAAGATTTGGAAGTGTAGAAGTTGAAGGTTCGGACATTTGTTCGCTAGATAGTTCGGACTTTTTGTTTTTCATCCAAAAACGATTTTTCCAAACTTCTCCTGTGAGGGCTGTTTTCCTAAATTACCCACATCAGTTCCAACAACTACAGAAGTTTCGGGAGCCTTTATGATTGCAATAGTTCTCTTTGTGGGCACTTGAATTTTATTTATGAATGATTATTTTGAGCGGCTTATGCAACAATAACGATTGCCACGAAGTTGATACAATTTTAATGTGTTTGTGTGTTGGAAGAAATAGACATTGATAATATTGTATTAATATCTAAGTCTGGTCAAGTGCAAATTTGCAGAACAAAAAAACAATAATAATATATTTGAAGGATTAAATTTTTGATGGCGAACCTTCGAAAGAAAGTTTTCTGATAAAATTCTACCAAAGGTATCACAAGCACAAATATTCGCTCCGCATGCCGTATATTTTTTTTATTCCCCATTCCTGCTCGCGTCAGCGACGTCGCAATCCCTTCTCCCCCTACATAAAAGGACGTTAATCAAGCCTGGTCTCGACAACAAAACTACGATCCAACCTACAATGTTTCTCCCTCTATTTCCCCATTCCTTGTTTTCCCTTTTTTATTTTTTCGAATTGCTCGCTTAGTTTCTCCCCTCCAGTGCCTTTTTTACGAGACGGGCGCTTATGGCGCGAAAAGTTGTAGTAGCTTTAATAATCCCACTCCCCTTTTTTGCAGTTACGTACACGCGTATGATATACATAACCGGTCGACGAGTCCCACATAATATACAGTTAAGAAACTTATTTCAAGTCGAGGATTTATCGGCTGGCAAAGGACATTGTTGATCGCGGATGAGGGAAAAGTTCCGTGTGTGTCTGTATATATACCGCGGGTCACTGCGTGAGGCGCACACTATACGCGTATATAACGCCTTTCGCTCCTCTGATTTATCGCGGATGAAAATGCGATCGAGCGTTATAAATCGTAAGGTTTCCGTCCGATCATTTAGATGATATAGGGACGCGGCGCGACGACGATTCTTCGTTATTTTTCGACTGATTCTTATATGTGTCCACGCGCGGGGTAGAGGGAGAGAGGTGGAGGAGGCCCGCCTCGGATTTCCGGGGGGACCCCTGCGAGCTATACCGCCGCGAGATTCTGATCAATTTCGATGTTTTCGAGATCACTGAAGCGGAATATTTGCTCTCTCTCTCTCTCTCTCTCTCTCAATCTTTGGCTTCCGCTCGGATCTTTTGTACTTACCGAGGAGAGAAAAAAAATTAATTCCTGGGATATTCTTTTTTGAGGAGGGTGCTCATTTGAACTTATTGATTTCAGGCCGGAAGATGTGTGTTGGAGCGCGGCGTAAAAATCTTGCGATAGATGGACGAATTACACGCTAAATAATTTAGAGTGAAAATACACTCTATAGTTGCATTTAATTTATTTTAGATGAAAAAGTAACTCTAATAGAGTGAAAAAGTCTATCTAAAAATTGTAGTGAACAATATCACTCTAGAATAAGAGTGTTTTATAGTAAGCTTAAAATTTACTCTAAATTCACTCTAATCGTAGAGTGCGTATATGTGCGAACAAAACACGTGTGATGATAAGTGTTTCTGAGTGAGTCAAATAATGGAAAAAATTGTCAATTTGCCAGCAGTAAGTATCTCATTATTAATATATTTATTAAATAGAAGCAGTTTTTCAATGTCAATATTATTATACTAAAAAGAAAATCTGTATATATTCTTAGATTTGTAATGTAAAGATATTCTAACCTCGAAATTTTTCTTATTTCACTTTTAAATAGAGTACTATCAACTCTTACATAGAGCAATTTTTTCTACTGATACAAAAACTCTAGTTCTAGAATGAATAAATAATTCTAAATAGAATTAATTACTTTCACTGAAGCTAAGAGTGGATTTTCACTCTAAAAGAGTGGTTTTCCACTCTAAGAGATTTAGCGTGTATTGATTTTCAATTTCTTACTGATCATCCAGTAGCGCCGAAAATTGCTGCATTGCATATTCCACGATTATAAATCATTTATTTAAGAAGAAAATCTAATAGCTATAAGGTAAACTTCTCCTTGTTGAATATATGCTAAATATACATTTTGTAAAAAAAAATACAGAAACATTTGAATAGCCTGTGCGAAGCTGCAACTTGCTAAGAAATAATTGCAATACTTCACAGTTCAATGGATTGCCTGAAACATTAAGGCGATATCCCCGACTAAGAAGCCCAATAGATCACAGCAAGACACAAAGTCACCCTTATCAAGATAGAAAGCAAAACAGAAAGTTATACCGCTATCGACGATACAGCGCGTCGAGTAAAAAATGTAGTACAGCAAGCAAGAAAAAGCAGCCTTTCCCCCCGAGCCCTTTCTACTGCTTCACGTGTTGAGAGATGAGAGAGCTTCGCCTTGGACTCTCTCTCTCACTCTCCTGAGCCCATGTGCAAAAGAGAGAGAGAGAGAGAGAGAAAAATCAACGCTCTGCTTTTTATCCCAGCGGCGCACACAACGCTTGATAAGACGTTGACGAATGATGCCTCGAGCGACGACGACTAACACCACCACCACTGAGGCGCGCTGATAAAACTGCGCGGCGGCGGCGGCGGCGGCGGCGGCGGCGTCCCGTTATCTATATCCCCGCGAAGAGGAAAAGAGAGCAAAATATTT
This sequence comes from Megastigmus stigmatizans, assembly GCA_900490015.1. Lineage (NCBI taxonomy): Eukaryota > Metazoa > Arthropoda > Insecta > Hymenoptera > Megastigmidae > Megastigmus > Megastigmus stigmatizans. Next base: position 4,004 of record UELV01076704.1, on the reverse strand, counting down.
CCTCCACCGTATCTGACCCCCTCGCGTCCTTAAGCCTCTCTGCACTCGAAAAATGAAACTCCTTAAAGAGTATTCTCACAACCGCCGTCGCCGCCACCGCCGCCGCGGCAATCTCCCCTTACTTTTGTCGCGACTTGGCAAACTTCGCACCAAAGCCATTATTTTAAGTACACGATGTATTATATACACTTTCCTTTGTTCGTTTATTAGTTACTTTTGATTGGTGTGGATGTTGCGTACCGACTTTGTTTTTAGGAAAAGATAAGAATCGATTAGGCCACACGTGTCGTGTTCCTACACGCGAGAATTCAATAGGTGATGGGGCTCAAATGATCGCTGTGACAGTCATTTCAGGCGGGTCATGCACGTTAAATGCGTTTCTAAGTGCCTTGTGCGAAATGCTCCATAAACCTCGTCATCGGACACTCAAATTACTCGCTTGGTTTCTGTTTGGCTATTCTCATTTCATCGAAGTATTGCTTTTTACTGCACGTCAATATAAAGCTTTGATATTCAATGTTATTGATAGTGAAACAAGTGAATAATTGGTTTAATGATGGTTTGCACGTTCAAGCAGTTTTGATGTACTAAAATAAAATTAACTATGTCATCAGTAGTCTTTCTTTCAAAAAGTGATGATTTTTTTATTACAAACATTTGTTCAGTTCTCTTCTTTAGCTAACGAGTGTGAGTAGATTACATTGTCGTTTAAATTCTTGATGTGCATTATTGCATTAATGAATATTACAGTTTAATTTAATCTCATGTCGATAAATTAATGAGCTAAAATATAATTTAACAGTCCCTTTACTGCAACAGACGGTAATAGCAATGTACGCATGAAATCCCTCAGCATACCAACATTAAATTCTAATCAATCGTAATTTTAGCCCTGTATAGCAGCCTAGCTCCAAAAGTTGAATAAACCAAATGATCCACGTCATCGTTAATTCCCTAACATAACAATCGGCCAATACAACCCAGTTTCGTAACACCTTTAGGCTTTCTGGTAACTCCTGCATGCTTGGTAACCAGCTTGGTCTAGCAGAAAGAGAGAGAGAGAGAGAAAGCAAAGATCGTTCGAACTTGGGTAAAAGCAAACATACCCGAGAGCGCTCGCGCGTTCAAAGTTTCTCGGCTCTTTAGATATTAAACATACGCCAGGCTAACACACCAAACGACATTAACTCGTTCAAGACAATGGATTGAACAGGGCCAACTCGCGCTCTATTCTTTCAAAAAATCGACAATGCGCGCGTGTTCCCAGTAGAGCACCTCCTCGCCCGCCACCCCTTGTCCCGCTTGAAAGACAAAAGGCACGTCAGTTCCTTCGGCGCGCAGGCCGTGCGCCACGAGCGTCGAATAAAAAAAAACTGCGGAGATCTCCTGCTCCGGCAATGGAAGTCGTTGAGGCGCCATACGCGTCGCCTGTGCTCAGCTCGAACATTCTGAATTAATGATGAGTCCGGGAGGGGTGGCTGAAGCTTAACCTACAGCTCCGACTCTGGTGGGAGTAAGAGTGCACTTTAGCACTGACTGTTACGCTGTACTGCGTTTGTGGGTTACGCGAACTCAAAGCTATATACTCCAGGAAGAAGAGAGAGGGAGAGAGAGGGGGAGGGAAGAAAGAGTGAGAGGAATAAAAAGGAAGTATATATACCAGGAATGCCAGCGTGTAGCCACTTGTCAAACGGCGGCTTTTGAGGATACCCGCGCGCCGCGATGTATATGTACACTTTTACCCCCGGTGGGTGCGGACGAAAATTCCACGTATGCTGGCGGTGATGGTGGTGGTAGCTGCTCGGTCCTCTCTCCTGTAATGCTTTATGTAAGGACTTTACTATTCCCGCTGCGCCCCATACCGTGGATAAACTTGGTCTACGAGTACTTCCTGTTCGTTTTACTACTGCTTTTCATCTTTTCCAGAATTCGATGTGTTTGGCTGCTCTGTGCAAATGTCGCCTTTTACCGTGCGTTTTAATGGATTATGAGAAAATAGAAGCTTGATATGGAAACAATCGTTGTGATTCTGAAAAGTAACAAATGGTTTATATACATTTATCGATTCTATACACAAGCAAATCGTTACAAGAGGTTTCGATGTAACATTTTTAAATTTTCACATTTTTCTCTCTTTGTAAAGTTTAGCCGATTCATTTATCAGGATATCATCTGGTGCACCAAAATAGTACACCGATAGCTAGAATTTTTTTTTTTTGTTAAACAGCTTTGAACTCTTTATATATATATATATTCGATAGTAACATTTTTAGAAAGCGGAAAATATGGGCGTTATCAGTCTACAAATAAAAATACATTGTAGAAAATCGTGATTCCTAGCTCAATATGAAAATCCCCATAGAAATATAACTTTACAGATATTCTCTTTGGATACATGTAACACTGAAAATCGTATTTAAATATTATTGTATATTTTTAAAAATAGATTTTATCCGCACAATAAATAGATTATTGCACGTTTTTTATTTGTTCCAGGTGAGCATTATTCCATCCAATTTTATCTAAGAAATCAACATTTAACAGTCTGTAAGTAGCATCTCAATTTTTATTCTCCTCTAACGTAAATCCATCCAAAAATAGAAGATACATGTAAAATTCACTTCAAAAACTTCATGCAAAATATCTCCCATTCATTTCTCAAGATAATTTCTAAGCGTAAAGTTCATTCGCTGTCACTGGACTGTCGAATTTAAAAAAAAATATTATAAAAGAAATCCAAGTTCAAATAATTCAAACGACGGATTAGCCGCATATCTCGACTGATCCGATTACTCTCATAATCCCATGCCTGGTAGTCGATTTAACTTCGCGCCCAGTATTCACTGGACTGGAGCGCGAGATTTTGATCAAGGACGTGGCCAGATTGCATCTCCAAATACAAGAGCTGTTTTGTTTCGACGCGAGCAACTGATTCTGTATACACGTTGTGGCTGGATATAGCGCGCGTAAATACAGTCCAGAGTCCATCCAGACGATATGACAATGATTTGACATAGTTCGGATGCATCACAGCCTCGATTCTGTGACAAATGAATCGATGGCTAGACTAACAAAAACTCGTTTATGCATGAAACATCTGTTTTTGTTTACTTTTTCTTTATTATCTTTATACGTATTTAAAAAGCTGTTTGTCAATAACAATGACGAAATCGCACAAAAATATCTTTGGATCGTGTTAAACTAAATAGAAGTATGAAATCTCATATTCACCAGATTTTAAAAGATGATTGGCAACATAAACACCCAGCACTGAACAACCAAGAATAGGTTCGTTGTTATCTTTACACTATTTAAAAATAACCTCAGAGCCACCAGCATAGCACAATTCATAAAACACATTCAATCAAGCAACGGTATATCTCTCAGCACAGCACACAATATCGCGCAGAAACTCATGACTCGCACCTCATCGTGATTAATAACGAAAATAAATCTACCGCGGCTGCGCAACGTCGGAAGAAACGATACGATTCTTCCATCTAATTAAATTAATTAAACAACTCATCCAGCTTCCTCGTCACGTACGTCCCGACTCATAATGAATATCGCGATCGCTATTAATTACACTCCCTTAACCCCCTCCTCCTCTGCCTACCCCCCCCCCCCCCCCCCCC
>UELV01076473.1:376-12706 GCA_900490015.1 Megastigmus stigmatizans | reverse complement strand
GTGTGTGTGTGTGTGTGTGTGCGTGTATACGTATATGGGAAGAAGTGCGTGTGCGTACGCGGTATAGAAGCAGAAGTCGAGTCCGAGCGTCCGCACGATGAATAAAAGAAAACTCGTTGAAAGTGAGGAAATGTCATCAAGATCGTGTGTTTTCGTTGAATTAAATAGATTTTTTTCTCTCTCCGTCTCTCTCTCTCTCTCTCCGTCTCTCTCTCTCTCTCTCTCTCTCTCTCTCTCGTTCTAGTTCTGGAGCCGAGATCTTTTGCTTTTTGCACGAGTGGAAATACGTGTTATATCTCAGTCGCTTGCTTTCCGCGATACATATGTATGAACTCGCCTTCGTCTCGATATTTTCAAAGGATAACGATGGCTTTTGATGTGCGCAATCATAATATGCATGCGATATATTCATTAATTCGTATGTTTTTTTTTTCTTTAACCATTAGTAGATATATGCTGCACATAGTGATCAGTAATATATTATCATTATTATATTGAATTCTATATGAAGTAGCTTTATCAAGACGACGGACTACAGAATTAATTTGGGGGAAAGAGCTTTTTAACCCCCCAAGGAAATGGCGAGGTTCGTAAGTGGATAAGTAGAATTAGTCGTGTCCGGTAAGACATGTTAATAAGTAGTGCATGTAACGGACAGTAGAAAATTGTTGCCATCGGAGTAACAATCTGCAATCTTCTGTGCTCGATAATTTTCCAAAGAAATTATTTGATTTTAATTTTCGATTAGTCAGTTATTTTACAGGGATAAAATTGAAAACGATACAGCATATTGAAATAAAATTTGGGTGTATAGAAATATACTTATTTTTGGCAATCTCTAACTAAAATCGAACAAGAGAGCGAACAATGCGCACGACACACAATTATCAGCGCGACACAACGCGGAATTTAAAAAGAAAAAGAACGAGCTCGAACCGTCGGTCAGTGAATTTTGATATTTCTTCTATTTCCAGCGAGATTTTTCCCCTCGCCACCAGTGTACATATTTCACAAGAAAGGAACTTTCGCGAATATTCCTCTTGCCAGAGGTTACACGTCCTTCGCAGCATGCAGGAAGCAAAAAGAGTGAGCGAGGAGAGAACATGAAACTCGGTTCAATATCTCTCCAACTATAATGTGGGCACGTATGCCTAGGCTCGCATACGTGTTCGTGCCGCTATACGTGTGTGTGTGTATATGCGCGCGTCTGTGTGTGTCGGTATACACAGGCGAAAGTAAATACAGTCGATATAACATATATCGGCGTACATGCATCTGGCCGGATATATTTTCCCCCGACGTACATATAGATATAATGCAGGTATATAAGTATATAGATTCCATTCCGAACTCGGGGATTCTGCTTCGGACGTCTGCCTTCGCGATAAGATACGGACCGCGTCTAAGCAGAATCTTTTCCTCTCCCTCTCTCACTCTTCTTCTTCCTCCTCCTCTTCTCCTACCGTTCGTCGCACACATACAAAGTGAGATGCGAGCTTCTTCTTCTTCTTCTTCTTCTTCTTATCGCACGCGGTCTTCTCAAAAAAGGAAGTTTTCCCTTCCCCCCCCCCCCCCAACCCCTCTCACTCTCTCTCTCACTTGGATGCCGCGGAAAGACGGATAAATGGATATTGGATATCGATAAGTCAAGTCAAGCTTTCCCGATTAATTTTTCGCGTATATCGAAGTCGGCCTATACGGGGGAAAAAAAATTGTTTCTACCGCCGTGACACAGAAAACTCTTGATATTGCTTCTTTTATTAAACCAGACGTTCTGTCGATTTGACGTTTCGGATACGTATTCAGGATTCATCTGGCCATTGTATCCAGGAAATCTAAAAAGTACACTCTAATGCGATTCGTTAAAAGAAAACATCCATCTGGCCACGAAAAGAGGTAAGTCGCTCTATTTATGCTCTCACTCGGTGCTAATCAGCGACAGAGGTCTACATGGTGTATCCTGTAAACAAAGCACTTGTAATATTTTACAGAGGTATAATGCTTATGTTAATCAGCCTAGGACACCTCACGATTACGGAGCCCATATCGTTCTGCTGACCTATTATTATTATTGCTAATTTAAAAGGTTAATTCAAAACTTATGTATACTCTTAGAATACCTAAAAACGCGTAATAATCAATGCAAGACGATGCCATTATGAAACAGTAAGATTCATGTGCATTTTACGATGCAATAAATAACATTTAATGCCATTGCGAATTTATCGAAAAATATTTTTTAAATCCCCGCACTCGTAGCAAAACTATAAAAAGGTATAAATTATCCTGACAATAATAGCAGGATAACAATTGCAATCCAAAAATCAGTTCTCCGCACCGTCTTGCTGAAGGATGGTGGATATTCGAAAAATTTACGCGCGCGCGCGCGCCACTGCGACAAAGAATAAAAGCGGTATCGAAGCGTCCAATGGTATTTTTGGGAAAAAAAAAGGAGAAGGAGGCGGGGAAAAGGAAGAAAATAGAAAGCGCAATGCGCGTTACCGAACAAAACAGCAATCAATAAAGACGAAGTTAGGAGAGCCGTTCCCTGAATTCCTTCAATCAAATTAGGAACATCAAAGTACCCAGGAAGGCGAAAGAAGGAAAAGATGAGGAGCGACGCACGAGCAGAAGACGACGACTACCACTAGAGAGAGAGAGAGAGAGAGAGAGAGGGCGAAGAAAATAGTCGCAAAGAGAAAGAGAGATGGTGTGTGTGGGTGTGTGTATGTGTGTTCGACTCTGTCTCGCTCGCTTTTCTCTATCCGGCATTCCTCAGGGGTTCAACCATGGAATTAGCCTCTATCTCGAGGATCCGAACCCTCGAGACAAAGAAGAACCCGTGTGCCGTCGCCGCGCACCCTTCGACACACGCGGGCGTTTTGTCAAATTTCCAACTGGAAAAGTAGCGAAACTTTTCTTTTGTCGTCGCATTTTTACAAAAAAAAGTTCAAGTGCTTCTCGGAATTCGGAAACTTCCAAATCATTTCGTCACTTTGTTCCGATCTCTGATATTCCTTTCCAATTATAGCGCTGTATTCTTAATTTAATCGAGTCTACATATATACTGCGATTCAGTGTCTGCTCCTTGTACAAAATAAACATTAGTTTTACTATAGGTATACTTTTAAGTGTATGCTTTATTTCATGAACGAGTATTAGCCTATATTAGCAGGCGATGTATCCCTATGAACTTTTTTTAAAGAGACAGTGACCTTATTTGCGATCTATTTCATAGAAGAACTATATCTTTTGTAAATAAGCAAAAATACTTATTCGCCAATTACGATCTTCAATTTGTAGAATAAGCTCCAAATAAGTATAAACTAATAGCTCTAAGTGTCCAAAAATCAAATATCCGTAGATAGTCCATGACGTACATTTCTCCTCATGTACAGACAATCGTTCCGAAAATCGCGGAAAAGTTGTAGCTTGGAACATCCCGAAAGAGAGACAAAGGTCTTTAGCTCGCCATGTCCAGAGAGATACCAGCGAGTGTGTGCCTCGGTCGAAACGACTGCACGTTACTATACGCACACACGTACGATACACACATCCACTATACCCGCAGAGACTCAGAGAGAGAGAGAGAGAAAGAGAGAGAAAAGGAGAAAGAGAGAAAGAGCGCGCGGCGCGCGGAGAGCCGAAGAGAGCGCCCTTTGTAATACCCCAGCGATGCTATCTTGTAATTGCCAAGCGTGGAGTAATTAGAATGAAAAACTCTCGGCCCGTTTGATCTCGCGCGTATACACACACACTGAGAGAGAGCGAGAGAGAGACCCGTGCACCCGTCTGATGATGCTGTAAAACACGACGTGCCCCGCCTGCGGAGAAAGAGAAAGAGTGAGAGAGAGAGAGAGAGACAGAGAGAGCAGAGCAGAGCAAAGTGCGTTGTATACTGCATACACGAGGATTGCGAGCGGCCATATAGCGCGCGATATGGGATATGCGCGCTCTCTCGCGTGAGCTATGTGGCGCGTGACGTCATGACTTATTTATCTGTAACGCGTTTACGCGCGGGATCGCTCCGTGATAACGCGTCCAAGGCGTGTGCGTCTGTGTATATATGCGCGCGCGAATGTTTATTCGCTTTGGAGAACGTTTTCGTTTGTTGTATAAATAATTCTTTTTACTATTGGAGGTATATCGTTAGTAAAATTTTAGTGCAGTTTACTTGTTTGGTAATTTGGATTGTACTGTTAAGGCAAAAGGAACATTGTTCGTCTCTGGTAGCGTTCAACTTCCACAATAATATGATCTTAAAAATGAAATGAAGAACGGGTTCTATACGAAATTAAAAAGTAAATATAGAGTTCAAAAGCGAACATTTTATTATATATTTAGAGAGTAAAACAATATTTAAAGTAAAATAATGAAGCCCTTTACTACATTAAAGGGAAAGGTAAGATACACTATTAATAATCATTGTCTTTTTACATTCGTCTGTTTCTACATTCATTTATTGAGTACAAGACATAATTGATTAGGTACTTTTTTGCAATTAAATAAATGGTCATTTAGTAAGCAAGTTTTCTTTTGTATTGATGCGTAAAAGTACTAAAAGCAACTTTTAGATAAATGGAATAAGTACGTGATAAATTATTTTTGACACGCAAAATAACATAGCGCTTGTATAATAATGTGGAATTCCAGGATTCTTCATAGTAGGATTGTTATTAAACTAAGCGGAAAACACGCTACATTCTGTAATAACAGCAAGCCATTAAGTTTCTTTGAAACAATTGCACTTGATATGCAACAATTTGATTCATTTAAATTCTAGCATTAATCAGAATTAAAATTAATAATAGGTACATAAAAATGTCCTCGTAAGAAAATATTACCCAATGACGAAAACAATGTTTAATACAACAAAATTTAAATTCATTCATGAATAATTTTTTTAATGAATAGTAGCTACGCGCAACTTACATTATTATCAAAATATTTTAAGTTGGCTTAGGTACTTGATCGATGCATTTATTAGTAAATTTTTAATGATGATAAGCGAGATGAAGAGTACCAAATTTAGAGGTTAGAAAGATTATTATAACTATTTATCATTATTTGTCAATAATAATTTATTTGCCAATAATGATCAATTCATATCAATATGATATTTACACTTAATTTGGGCATAAAAACAAACACTAAACTATCAAAATTCTCATTCATTGTTTTTTTAATTTGAAAGATTTAAACTCTAATTTGCGCCTAAATTGAACAACCAATGACATCGGTTTTATTTTAGCTTCACTTCTTCGGCTCATTACTTTTTTATAAGGGGATCTTTACAACCATTTCCTTACGTGTTTAAAAAGAATAACATTTACTATATTGTTCTCGTATTCCTCTCCCAAATGCACCAAGATAAGCAGCACGCAAAGACCATAAACAACAAAATGCCCATTTACAAAACAACAATGTTACCTCGCATCCATCCGAAATACAGAGAATAGATACATATTTATCGATACATAGCCGCACAAAGAAACACAATGAAAAGAGATCATTGCAGCTAACTGGCATTGGCGCAGTATATAGGAAAAAGGGTGCTTATATACGTGTGGGATTTTATATCAGCATCGCAATAGCGTGCCACAGACGATAGTCCGCGTCGTGCGACTGCGCAGCGCGCATATTATAAGACATCCATAAAGGCAGCTCCTCGTGGATGATGGCGCTGCTGCCGCTAGAGAATTCACGAGGGAGGCTGTATATAGCGCATCTCTCTGTGTGTATGTGTGTGTGTATGATGGCAGATGGGGGGGAGTACGAGTGCGCTGCTATGGCGGGGGGATGGATGTAAATGCCCCCGTGATGTATCGGATCGATGCGGCGGCAGCATCCAGACTGGTATATATATATATGTGCCTGCGTGTGTGTGCGTCTCTTCTATCGCTGCCACCCGCTCGCGTACGCCCTATATACTATGCGACCTAAAAATGTTTACCTTGAATGCGCGATTCGCTATTCGACTTGTACGACCGATGGGGTTGTTGCTGTGGCCGATTATGTGCATTGATAGATGAATGATTGTGGATGGGAGGAGCTTTGCTGACCTCTTTTAGGTTCTTTACTTTTTATTTTGTGGTCCATGAACTTGCTTAGAGTGTGAATAGTTGGTGCTTCAGAGCAATTAGAGAGGCAAATTATCGAGGTAATATATTTTAAAATGGGAAAAAAATATTAATGGTAATTGGAATTTATGATGTGTAAATCATAAAATTATCATTACAACTATAGGCTAAAATCTTTATTACAGTAGACATGAAATTATTCTGCTTTAATGTTGAAACAACGTTAAAACTACATTGTTTGTCGTGTTTAAGGTACATATAAGAAAAATATGTATACCGGCTCTCTTTTTTCTTTATTCCATCTTGCTACACTAACAAACTCTTCGTCTTCATTCTCTGCCATAATTTTCATTAAAATTACAATAAAATTACAATAAAGCGATAAACATTTATTAGCTCTTCATTACAAATCTTCTCATTCCCCACAATATCTGTATCCACGGATAGTTGAACTTTTTAGCCGGTATTTTACACTAAAAACAACAAATATAAATAATGTTCTACGTAATGAACTTCCCAGTCTAATGACTAATTAAACAATTACAATCGCCAAGCAGGCGAAGAAGCAGAAACATAGAAATCGGCATCGACATCGCAATAAGGCAATAACAGAATTTCTCTCGGCGCTCGCGCACATATATATATATACTCGTATCCTTCAAGTAGCCCGAGCATTAACGCATTATATCAATCCTTTTACAGGCGCGCAAAGAGTTACACGGCGGCGGCGGCGGCGGCAAAAAAGGCCCATCGTTCATTGTTGCGAATTCATTCGAAGCGCGGATAATAATCGCGCGCGATTCGCGTGCTCTATGAATATGAATCAACGCGGTCGACGCATACACACACACACACACACACACACACGTCGTACTCATTAATGCCGAAACCTCGGTGCATTGCATCTATGTATGGGTTTAATGAGTACACCTTAGGCGCGAGTGCGACTTTGATTAACGAGGTGGTGTATACACATCGCTTAAGCGGCTGCTAAATAATCTCGCCTATAACGTATTTAATTGCAATCGTGAGCTGGTGTGCGCATCCGCGGCGATCGTGATAGCGAAGACCTTGGCGGAGCTGATAGGAGATTTTTCTTTTTAGCCACGACGAGCTATGGTGATTTTTCCATTGGAGGCGCGGATTCGCCCATCACACGAGTCATTATTTCATTTAAAAATCATTAATTTGGAAGAATGAAGAATGAAGCGCGCGAGTGTTGCGGTTTTGCCGAACTATATATATATTAAAATTTACGGAGGGAAACTTTATTCTGCCGCCGAGCTTTCGGAGTGAATTTCGGTGTGACGATTCTTGGTGAATCTCGTGCAATTATTGTGCCTGGTTTTTGGTACACCGCAATTCCATGGAAAGCTAAGAAAGGAAAGAGTCTTGGCTGGAAGTGAAGATGAAAACGCGGAAAGCAACTTGCTCGTTTCGCGTGCTTCTCTCTTTTTTTTTTCTTCTTTTTCTTCCCCAAAAGTGCGACGAAACGAGAAGTAAGTAGAGTTGCCCTGGTGGCGAGAGAGGAGGAGGATGCACGACATGCAGTCGCAAAGAAAGAAATGTGCTTTCTATTAATGTACAAGTGCGAAGTACACCGCTTTCTTGTTTACTTCCTTGTTTCGAGCTCGTCAGAACTTAAATACTTGAAGCTTTTATAGTGTTGCTGTATCGTAACGGCTTGATCATTGCAATTGAAATCAACTCGAAGCAATTATTTAATTGCAAAGTAACATTCTACTATTTTGTCGCGCTATTATCGAAAATTTCTTGCGGAAATGAACAACGTGAACCAAACAAAAATAATTTTTTTTTATAACAATAATGATTGTCCGATTTTTTATAACAATAATGATTGAACGAGTGTCCGATAAACGTAACCTTCTCATATCGTCAAGCTATAGACATTTTGAGGCAAGCTTTTAATTCTAAACACATCTACACAGTAAAAAATACAATGCTACAGTATCATAAATGTTATATATTCCTCGTAAAGAAGAACATTGCTTATCACGTCTTTGACAACTGCACTAATAGCCTAGGTGTCATTGATCAGAGCAATGAATGCGTATAAAGCATAAAAATAATAAATCCCCTTATTAAAAACTATATCGCTTTAATTCGTTTCATTTTATATATACTTTCCACTTTTTACAGTTCTGCAAAATTTAAATCCTATACATACGTATTTAAATAAATATTTCTCATTAAAATACTCGCGTTAACAATCAATTCAAATGCTTGGAAGAAAAACCGAGCTCGAAAAGACCAAACAGGTACTAATTACGAAATTGCTATTGATAAATACATATACATGCAAATGATTTATGCCCGCGTATGGTAAATGTGGACACTCGGGGTTCACGCTCCGCCTCGTCCCTATAACGAGCTCTTACTCAACAATGTACGAACAGTGCACATCCACGCATTCGTAAACGCGCGCGCAACATTGTAAAACAAAAGGGGGAAAAAAAAAAAACGAGAATCGTGCACCTCATGAGCATTTCACCCAATTCGTCTTTGCATCGCCCCGTTGCTCATACTCTTATATACACTTCTCTACATTACATCTCCCTCGCATTCATCATCACGCTGCAGCGCACAAACTTAAAGGAATGCTTCTTCGTCTGTTCTTTTTTTTTCCCCCTTTTTTTTTTGTTCGTTCAGCTAAAAACACTATAGATCTGGCTTGGCCGATAGTAGCTAGTGCTATTGGTGCTGCTGCTGCTGCACGGCGATGTAAACAGTAATAACCCGAACGTTAATTGCGGTCGTAAAGTTTTGTTGGCCACGCGCGCGCTTACAAGTCGGTAATTCTCATTAGTACGCAGCTTTAATTATGTGCATACACACATACACACACATGCGTAGAGAGAGAGAAAGAGAGACTTATTGCCGGGTTAGAGAATCGTGGCCGGCCCAGAAGCTAAAGCGTGCGGTCTTAATGGTCAAACTGCAGCCCGTATATATATATAACACTCGAGGGTCGCGGATGGAAGCGCGATTTTCATAATGCATAATCCAGGATCTACCGGCTGTGACGGATATCATTCGCTCGTACATACAAGTGTGTATTTTCACTCGTATCTGTGAGCTATGTAGTCGGAGAAAGAAGACTCGCGAGTGCAGCACGATTATATATAAATCTTGGGCAGCGCCTGGCGTGAGATGGACTTGTCCGCGGATAGTTGCGATCCCCCCCCCCACTCTTTTTTTTATCCGCACACAATTCTGGATAGCCCTCCCGAGAGAGATTTATTATATCCTCGCTGCGCTGACGTACGAATTTCCGTGTTTGATTATATGCTTAATGACTAAATTATCGAGCTGAGCGTGTCTGTGTGTGTGTGTGTGTGTGTGTGTGGGTTTGCTATACGCTCGTAGTTGTATATACATATATGATCGGAGAAATTTATATATAATGGGATGCCTTGCATTGTTGGCGATGTAGAAAGTTAATTGTTTAGAAACTATATAGGAGTGATGCTAAATATGTGGATATGTGGTTTGCGTTGACTTTTCGACATTTCGCGATGAATGAACTGCGAGTGTGGGCTTGGGTTGAATAATGTGTTTTCTCATTCAGTGACTTTTATGGTGCATAAATTTTATATTGTACGAGCGCGTGAGATTTATCATTTATGTATGTATGCATATCTCGAATAGCTTTAGCCTTCGTAAAAAGTACCTGAAATTGGTAAATTATGGCCGCTCGCGAACAATTGATTATTTCAAGTGATAATGCGAAGGTTTGCATAATTTCAGGTTTAGTTTTATGAGTTTCTTCACTACCTCTTTTTACTGCAACTTATTATTATACAAATCGCATGCAGTTTATTTTATTTTACGTACAGATCGAACTTGAATGATGTAAATCTTTAGTTGAATAATTTAAATTATTTAAATTTTTTTAAGACATTAACGCAAGCAAATGTAAACTAAATTTTCCATTGTATTTATTATAAGTCTGGCGAATAAATGAATGCGTGCGATATTAATTTTCTTTCATTGCTTACATTTCTATTGCGTGTTCTAATAAATATATATTGCTTGAAAAATCATTCAAGACTATTTTAGGCTTTAGATACAGCTTCGTACGTGTATTAAATAAAACTCGTAAGTGAAAAGACATAGAGATTCTCATGTAATAAGCGCATGCAAAAAACTTGTATCATTATGCAAAAGATGTATTTATAATAGTGCACGCAGAAGCTTTATCAAATGCCTGCTTAAGTCTTTACTCAATTCAGCACGTTTTATTTGCCTCTTATAAAAAATAACAATTATAACGTCTATATAAGCTACGAATATATACATACCATACGTACACGCGATCGTTAAACCTTTTATATCGAACTGATTTTCCCCGCAGTCTCACGAGCACGAATAATTTCACATTTTTACATTAACATTATTCTAATAAGAAATATATTCAAATCAATTCTAAAAAGTGTTCACAATTCCTATTTAAGTAAGTTAATCTTTATTCTACTTAACAATGATTTACGTATACAATTTATAAGAAAATTATTCACGTAAGTAGCTTATTTGAATAATAAATATTTATAAAATATTGCCATACGCCTGAATTAATAGTAATAAATTTTTTTTTAATTTTATTTATGCATGTAAAAAAAAAAGCATTTTTTTATATTTAAAATGTTACAAAGTTTTGTGCAGCGACATATTCAATACTAGTATCCGTACCAAACATGGTTTAGCTTACAAATAACGCAATCGATAAAATCATGTAGATAATAAATTTAGAAGAACAGAATATTACATTTTACAATATATATATATTAGACCTACTTAAACCATAAAAATCTTATAAACGGCATGAAAATGAATATCGAGTAAAAGCAAAGCGTCGATATAGACGTGTGTTTGTTTTGAGCCGCGAGGCAGAGCCCATAAAGAAAAGTCCACATCAGCCGCAACAAAGTATACACACATTAAGGGCCGGCCCGAAGCTCATCGAGCATTTCTCGCCCAAAACACGGTGTTCTCGCGGAGCGTTAAACGACAGAAACGGCAGGCCACCTTGTAATTAACCCGCGGCGAACGCTATGTGTTTTCGCGCAAAGAGCCCCGCCGCCGCCGTAGCCGCTGCTGTTGCTGCACGCGTCCGGCCCCGCAAAAAAACCCGAGGACCAAAGTCCCTCCCCTCGTTGTCGCCATCCTCGCGAGCACGCAACGTCCACTTAGCCGATATTCTAATGAGCTCCGAGTCTCTGCGTATATATAACGTGGATCTCGAGGAAATTGAGGGTTGAGGCTTATGCGCGAACACGAGCGAGAATTGCGGACGTTGCTGAGAAAGAAAAGAGAGAGAGAGAGAGAGAGGCGTGCAAAAGGCCCGGCGGCGATATTGTTCTCGCTTGGCTCTCGAGCTGCGCACGTCCGGAATCACGCGATCTTTGAGTTAACGCGCCGGCACCTTGGGCGCTTTCTCTCTCTCTCTTTCTCACACACTATACCGAAATTGATGCGCGTACGAGGTGGAAAGAGAGAGAGAGTGAGAGAGAGGGAAGAAAAGAGAAGGAGAATGAAGAAGGAAGCAGAGAGAGAGAGAGAGAGAGAGAGAGAGAGAGAGAGAGAGAGAGAGAGCAAGCGGCCCTTCAGGATACGCACGCGCGCGCTACCTCAGTTTCAATAGTTGCAGCTGGAAGACGTGTGCTCCGACATTGAGCTTCTTTTTAATTTAAGGGGGATGCGGATTTTTTTATTAGTGAGATTGTTAATACCTATATATATGTATGATAATGATCGCTTTTCGCCGAGAGTTTTCTCGTTGAGACCTACGCTCATTATATGCCGTATATATGAATGATAATCACTCGAATGGATCGTTCTCTCGGCGCCAATATAACAAAGCGTCGTTTCCGCGTAGGATCATTTATTAAAAGGGTTCAAGTTAATCATTTAAATACATACAGGCAATCATCAAAAGTAAAATCTTGAAATAATAAAAGCTACACCTATTGCACAAATGTAATAGCGATAATTAACAGTTATATATACACGGAAAATGTTGAATTTCAGATAAGACCGATAAATATTTCACGAGGAACGTACAAATTATTCCGGCAGCTAAGCGAGAAAGTTTCGGACTGAAGCGTAATGCTGCATGTGAGTCGAATCCCCCGTCCTATTTCCAATTCCATTCTAGAGCGGTGTATCCTATAGGCGCAATATGGTCTTTGAAGAGCGGCCGAATCGTGCGTAAATGCAAGAACACACGCGC